>VYZS01038825.1:5777-31630 GCA_013400695.1 Neodrepanis coruscans
CTCCCTGAGTGTGGGAGCAGCAGAGCAGCTTTGCCCCTTTTGCTGTGACCCAGGACAAGGTGCCTGCTGGGGCAGCTCCTGCACTTCCCACCCCCTGGGAGTGGGGGCTCAGTGCTGCAGCTTTTTATCCCAGGAATGTAAAAATAGAAGCTGTTTATCTACCATTAAGCACTCCTGGTGAGGAAGCAATCTTTATTTGTGTAATTACTAATGAAATAGTAATTCCTGAACAAAAGATAAAGTGTCAGATGGCAGCAGGTTTGGGTTTTTTCCTTTGTTGGTGTGAAAATACTGGGAATTATGTTTTACAGGGAGTCTTTTAACAAGACTCTTGACTTGAGCACCCCTTCTGTGTGGCTGTGTCCTTCCAGGTGTCCTCATATCCCAGTGGATAGATCTCAAATCAGAGTGTGCTGGAGAAGGTAGAAATTGAGGCAGAGGGAGGAGGCTTTGCCTTCCAGCCCAGAAACCAGAGATCTCATTGACAGACCAGAACAGAAAAGGAATGAACTTGTTTTGGATGAAACTTTGATTTGGCTTTTGACAGCCTGGGGAAATGACTGTGTCTTAGAGAGTGTCTTATCTGCTGTGAGCTCTAGAACAAGGCACAGCAGAGGAGAAACAGTTATTAAAGTTGGCAAGTTGCTGCACTTTCAAACACCTGCTTCCTCCTGGTGGGTCTCTGTGGGAGTGTGATGGGAATGAGCAATAACTGGGGGGGGCAAAGGGAAAACCAGTGACTCACATCTCTTGTTCCATGTTACCTGAATCCCTGCAGATCCCTCTGTGTCCTCAGGACATTCCCTTCAAATCACTTCAGCTGAACATCAAGTGTTTGCCTCTTAAATACACTAATTTCTGGGTTTTTTTTAAATACCCCCTTTTACCAAGTCCTGGTGTTTTCTGGGCTGTTCAATGCCCAGAATCAGGAGTGGATCTCTGCTTTCCTTTGATGTGGTGTGTGATGTGTGGATCTCTCTAGCACAGATGGCATCCTCTTCACATGAAGTGATTCTGTAATGAACTCACACACTGCAGCCTGAAGACACACATCCCACCAAGGCTCCTGGGACTCTTCATGTTTTAAGTACATGGCTGGGTCTCCAGAAGCTTCACATCTCTTCAAGATAATGTTTTTCTTAATTAGACCTGTAATCTGGGAAGCAATTCCAGAAAGATTTATGGAATAATTGCAATACTTTTATTTCAGGAGGAAGCACTGAATTCTTGCTCCTGTGTTCCAGTTGATTTTAGGTTTTGTCCTGCTTTGCTTGTTCATTGTGAGAGTTTTCCCTTAAACACGGGAGAGATTTTCATGTTTGTCAATATTACCCAACTTTCTTAAATATTTCAGGCTTTTTTCTTCTTCTTGTTGAACTCTCATCTCCTGAAGTGAATGTACCAAAGTGGCAACAGAGGCAAATATTAAAACTTGTCAACTTGTTCAATTTTGCTGCTTCTTGACTTTTTTTTTTTTTCCNCAAATCAGAGTGTGCTGGAGAAGGTAGAAATTGAGGCAGAGGGAGGAGGCTTTGCCTTCCAGCCCAGAAACCAGAGATCTCATTGACAGACCAGAACAGAAAAGGAATGAACTTGTTTTGGATGAAACTTTGATTTGGCTTTTGACAGCCTGGGGAAATGACTGTGTCTTAAAGAGTGTCTTATCTGCTGTGAGCTCTAGAACAAGGCACAGCAGAGGAGAAACAGTTATTAAAGTTGGCAAGTTGCTGCACTTTCAAACACCTGCTTCCTCCTGGTGGGTCTCTGTGGGAGTGTGATGGGAATGAGCAATAACTGGGGGGGGCAAAGGGAAAACCAGTGACTCACATCTCTTGTTCCATGTTACCTGAATCCCTGCAGATCCCTCTGTGTCCTCAGGACATTCCCTTCAAATCACTTCAGCTGAACATCAAGTGTTTGCCTCTTAAATACACTAATTTCTATTTTTTTTTAAATACCCCCTTTTACCAAGTCCTGGTGTTTTCTGGGCTGTTCAATGCCCAGAATCAGGAGTGGATCTCTGCTTTCCTTTGATGTGGTGTGTGATGTGTGGATCTCTCCAGCACAGATGGCATCCTCTTCACATGAAGTGATTCTGTAATGAACTCACACACTGCAGCCTGAAGACACACATCCCACCAAGGCTCCTGGGACTCTTCATGTTTTAAGTACATGGCTGGGTCTCCAGAAGCTTCACATCTCTTCAAGATAATGTTTTTCTTAATTAAACCTGTAATCTGGGAAGCAATTCCAGAAAGATTTATGGAATAATTGCAATACTTTTATTTCAGGAGGAAGCACTGAATTCTTGCTCCTGTGTTCCAGTTGATTTTAGGTTTTGTCCTGCTTTGCTTGTTCATTGTGAGAGTTTTCCCTTAAACACGGGAGAGATTTTCATGTTTGTCAATATTACCCAACTTTCTTAAATATTTCAGGCTTTTTTCTTCTTCTTGTTGAACTCTCATCTCCTGAAGTGAATGTACCAAAGTGGCAACAGAGGCAAATATTAAAACTTGTCAACTTGTTCAATTTTGCTGCTTCTTGACTTTTTTTTTTTTTCCCTTGTTAGGTGCTTTTTTTCCCATAAAATCAGTTTCTTCCTTTTGGTTTTTCATGTGTCAGAGCAAAAGCTGTAGGTTGATGGAAGGTAAGGAGGTGCCAGGAGCTGGAAGGAGGGAAGCAGAGGACTCTTGTCATTTTTTCTTGGATGATTTGGAGAACATGTGGAAGTCCAGGCTCATTAGCCCAGGGGAGCTGCCTCTGTTGCAGGTACATTTCTGCAGGTTGACCCAGATCTTGCTGTACAAGGTGTAAGAATGGCTGTAATTACAGAGCTGTCACTCTCTGCAGTGAGAGTGCACTGAGCCCAAACACTTGGGGATCAGCTGATCTTTTGAAGTCTTGTTTGTGAAGGTATTTCAGTGTTCTCACAACCTCTGCCTTTGAGTGGCTGTAAAAGCTCTCAGGATTCCTGGTACAAATTCCCAGGCTTCTGCAGGGGTTTGGGAAACAAGGCTGGTTGTGTCCAGTGCTGAGTGGGAAGAGCAAGTATTCATCAACAAGAACAGTATTTTCATGGAATTCCTTCAGTTTGTTATTTTTGCAGAACTTCAAATGTCTGTCAGTTGTTCTTCAGTGTGTAAGACTTGAGGAACTGGTACATAAAGCTGTAGAAGAGTTTTCTTTTGCTTCTGTTTGACCCTTGATTGAACTACAGGAGGTATTGACCAAACTTTTCTTAGTTTCCTGTTCTCACATTTTGTGGCAAAGCAGCCAAAATAGAGATTTTTCATCCTAATGCTGAAATTGCTCTCAGGGAGCTTGTGATACCTGTGGAAGACTTTTCTTGAAAACAGGTATTTGACACTTGTTTGTCTCTTCTCACCACTGTTGTCTGGCTTTCCAAGGGTCCAGTCTTTCAGTGTGTGCTGATAACTTAAATCTTTGAGAGGATTGGGAATACAGGTTTTCCCTGTGCCAGTGGTTCAGCAAGTTCTCAGCCTTTTCTGTCATTCATACCAAAAATTTAAAATGCAGGTGAGAGGATTCTACACTTGCAGGGGCAGAATGTTACATTTTTTGTTTGTTTTCTGTAGCTTCAGCAATGTAGAGGAGCTGGTGGGTGCTGCTTTTGAGCATTTGAAGCCATTTTAAGCTTCATGTTGTTGATTTGTTTCAGCAACACAACACTGGCTATGAAAAGATAAGTGTTACTATTTAGCAAGAAATAAGTAACAAAAACCCCAAAGAACAGCTCCATTTTTAAAGTGTGGAAATGCATCTAAATGGGGCTGTCAGAGAATGTTTAGAATGAGAGTGGAATCCCCTTTGATGAGGCAAATGAAGCTCTGTGGGGAGTCAAACCACTCTGTCACGAGGTTGTTTACTGTGGTTTGTGCTGTATTTATGTGTTAAAATCTGTGATTTGTTACAAACACTCTGGTTTCACGGTGGCAGCACTGCAGAGTTGGGCAGCTTTGTTAGTGTAGCATTTGTAGTGTCCACTGTTGTGTATCAGACCATGATAGTGCCCTGCTTTGGGTGTGGAATAATCCCCTGAGACTCAGTGGTGCTGTTTGATCTCTCCCTGCCCTTCCCTTTTGGGACCTTGGTGTTTATTTATTTATTACATTTCATTATTGCTCACTAAGTCCTGCATTACCCTCTGTTGTGCTGCTTAATGATCTCCTGGGAGGGAAAAGAGAGGTTGGTTCCCTCTCTGGATTCCCCCCATTTATCACTCTAATGAAAGGTGGGGGCTTTGTGTTTGGGTCTCTGTAGATAAACCTGGGCTGTGCTGCTCACCACAGCTCATCCCCAGCTCAGATTGTTGTGTCAGCCCCACAGAAGGTCAGGTGGTACATGGGCTTCAAAACAGCCAGAAATACAGAAATGCAGCCTCTGGCTAAAGAGTTTGATCTGTGGTTTGCCATTCTTGGAGCAGGGGCTCCCATTTTACCCTGGTTTGATCTGAGTCTGTTCCTGCCCCATTGTGTGTGTTACAGATCAATGGCAAAGATAATTTTCCCTTTCTTTATTGTTGGTTTGTTTTTCCCAGTCTCTTCTTTTTCTCCGCGACCATCTCCATCCTGAGAGAGCTGCTGCATCAACAGTAATAGAACAAAATCAATAGTGAACTAAATCAGTTCTTTCCTGTTGCTCAGACATGACTGAGCCAGAGGAGGCCCCAGACATCTCCTGTGGCTCCTGGGTGAGGCTTTGGCTGCACAAGCTCTTGTCTGTTGTGTGCAGGGAGAGACTCTTCCTTTGGAAAATGTAATAAATAGAATTCTAGAAAGGGTAAAACTTGAAGCTCTGAGGCAGGAGGGAGTTTGGGAAGGTCTTAGTAGATTACTTGGGAATGTTTATCAGGAGTCAGAGTGGGTTTGCTGAGTTATTCATCAACAAGGGCAAAGTGTGATGTAAAATGAGGAAGAAAAGGTAATAAATGGTACTAAATTAAGGTACATGGTGTAACAAAAGGCCTTTTAGAAAGGTTTTGGATGGGAAGCAGATAATGCTGTGTAGTTACTCTGTGGACTTTTTGCTGGGGTGGCTTTTTCTTCCACCTCTTGTGAGCTCAGTGGAACCTGGAGGCAGCTGTAGGTTCCCTGTGCATTGTACAGCAAATGTGCTTGTTTCCCCCTCAGGTTTGCACTGTCAGTGGGTATTGGCTCTCTAAGGAAATGCTTTACCCTGCTGTGAGTGGCAATCGACTTGTGTTCCATTGTTCTGCTGGGTTTGTTTAAATAGTTATCGTGCTTTAAATGCAGGAAGGAAAATAATACTGCCTGGTTTGTGTGGGGACTGGCAGGGCAGGGTGAGGGTTGTTGTGCAAACACAAACTTACACCATTTTCCTTTGGGTTCAGAACCTTTAATGTCTTCATTCCTGTTTTCTGTGCAGGGTTCAGTGGTCTCAGTTCAAAGGCTATTTCATTTTCAAACTGGAGAAAGTCATGGATGACTTCAGAACCTCAGCTCCTGAGCCAAGGGGGCCTCCCAACCCAAATGTGGAATATATTCCCTTCGAGGAGATGAAGGAGAGAATCCTGAAAATCGTCACTGGATTTAATGGGTAGGTACCCTTTGTTTTCTAAAACCAGCACAGCAAACAGATTTTCCCAGTTCTTAACACATTCATTTGTGCATCTGTCAGTGACTGTTCATTTGCCTTCCTCAAATAAACAGCTGAGTAGAAGCAAATGTGCACCTTGGAAATGCATTGCAGCAATTCCAGAACTTTATAATTATGTCTTTGAATGAAAAATGACATCCTGTGATTCATTCACTTTGTTTCCTCAGTGTGTTTAAACAAAGCAGTCTGAAGAAGCCCCACATTTCAAAGTGCATTTCACAGGTTAAACACTCAAGTCAGATTTCTTTCAGTCTGTCTTGAAATCCCTGACAGAAAGAAGGTTTCCTGTGCTCAGTCTGCAGCTGCTTTGTGGCAGTTCAGGGGCTTTTGAAGAGCTGGTGCTGTGACAAACAGGGCACAACCAATGTGTACCTGGGTTGGAACTGTTACATTATTCCAGAATTCACATTTATAGCTGGAGTGACACTTGGTACTGAGGGACTTGGGGTGTTTGATCTGTGCTGAGTGTCCCAGATCATTAAAGTGTATCTGTGCCCTTTGCTGCTTCCAGAATTTTGGAGGGTTTTGTTTCCTTTCAAATAAAGCTCCTGATTATTTTTGTCTTATTTGGTGTGTCTTTTTTTTAATATCTTGCCCAGTGTTTTTCTTGTTTCTAAACTGGATCACATCCCTGCCATGAGCTGAGTCATCCTGCTTGTGGGGAAAGACTTTCAGCATTTTTCTCAGCCTGTTAATAAATGGGAATGTTCTAAATCTTGCTTCTCTGTTACCCTGAAATTCCAGCTTTGGAGATGCTGCTTAGTAAAAATTATAATTAAAGCATCAAGACAAGACACTGTCATTTGCAGTTGAAGTGCCTCATAAGTCAAATCTCCTCTCCCCCCTCCAGTTTCTCTTGTGTGGGAGACTTCTAAGAATGTGAAATTCAGCTGGTTCTCAGCTACCCAATATTTATACCAGGCTGCTTCACTGCAGGAATTTAAAAACAAACCTTTCCTTTATGCTCCACTCTGCCTCTCTCCCTCCTCCCCCAGCTTTTTGTTAATGCCTGGTTGCCCACAGAATGGGAAATGTTCTCCCAGGGACAGCTAATGAATGGGCTGCTGTTATCTGCCCTTGTTCCCAAGTGTTCTGAGCAAACCTCTGGATGAGTCTGGAGCTGGAACAACCAGGGTGCCCAGACTTTTCCTGCCTTGCAGTGAAACTCTCAGGCTTTGAGGCTGCAAAGTGCATCCTTTAGTTACCTCAGAGAGTAAAGCATGAGGGTGTTTCAGGAGCTGGGATTGCACAGTTGGGTCATTGAGTGAATCCTGTGATCCCCACAGTGGGGATGTGAGTGTGGAAGCTGAATCACAGGCAGGAGTGTCCAAAAAGGAGCAGCAGCAGGGGTTGGGGGTGTGGTACATTCAGCATCCTTGGAGTTACAGATGTCACCTCAGGGGACAGGGCAGAGGAGGAGGAGGCTGTGAGATGTGACTAAGGATGAGGGGAAAAGTTCATTAAAACCAGCAAAGTTTTTAGAAGTTTTTGTTTAGAGTCAAAGGAGTAAAAAAGTTAAAAATGACCCCTATTCCAGGGTGTTTCTACATGGAGTGTCTTTTAAAGGAAGCACAGCCTGGCTGTTTCAGCCTGACTGTCTCACCTCCCCTGCTGTCCCAGCCTTGCAGGGCCACATTCTCATGCTGTTTTCTAAAACTGCTGTGGAGTAGGAACTTCTTGAGACTCTCCACTTTCTTATCCTTTGCTAGTGAAACAAAGTTCCAAGATAAGTTATTGGGGCCATCTGATGGCAGAGAAGTCTTCACAGCAGGAATAAAATAACTATAATCCAAATTTTCCTTTATGTGTATTTTTTGCTACAGTTCAATGCAGCTGTTATAAGTAATTTTCCCAGACCCCTCTTGAATCCTGACCATGTGATGAATTTTTGGCTTGTAATTCATTCTGAACTGTTGTGCTGGAAGTGCAGTTTTGAGTGTGTTGGTATAGAATTTTAAGTGGTGACCTTAAGTGGGCAGATTAGGACTATTCATGCAGCTCATGTGCTGAACTAATTAAATTTCTGAGCATTTACAGTCAATTCTCAGACTGCTCACTAACTTTTACACTGGCGTTCCTGTGTAGATTTGCACCAGTTTAATTTACTTTTACTTTAAAACCACATTGTTAAACTACTTTAAAACAATATTTTCACCAAAAGGGTTCCCGAGGTGAAGTTTATTTTGGGTTTTGCCAACTAAAGACCTTTACAAATGTAGGAGGAGGTCCGTGCAAAGGAGGTGACAGTGTGACACCGGCTGCCATCTGCTGCTCACTGCACGAACTGCAGTTTGCTCTGGACAATTTTGGAGGGAAAGGAACTGGGGTTTGCTTTTGTTTAAACTTTTTATAGTAAGATAATTGTCTGTAAAACATTGCTTGTTTGAAAGGTCATGTTCTCATTTCAGCAGGAATGAAATGGAGTGCAGAATTGTCAAAACACCCAATGTGTGAATGAATGTGGTTCCTGTGGGTTTGTACCTCACTCTGAGTTTTGTTTTCCTGCTCTGTCCCTGGGCAGGTGACAGTTGTGGCAAAATGGTGTGTTTGTAACAGCTCAAGTACAATGGTTCTACTGATTCCAACATTTAACCCTTTTTCTGTAACTGTGTTCTGTAAATATGAAATAAAGTCCAAGCTGAGACTTGTTTAGCTCCAGTGTGTGTGACTCACATTTGTTTTGAATCACTTACATTTCTGTTCTATGTGTTTGAGTGATGCAGCCAAAGACTGGACTGTTGATCTGATTTCCTTCATTTTAATGAATCCCTTGAGTCGTGGGATGAGGCATTTAGGACTCAGCCCAGGGGACAGGGAGAAACAAAGCCTTGAGTTCCCACCCTGTGTTGGTAAATGGTGCCAAATTTCAGTCCTGCTTTTGTCCCACCTCCTCAGAAAGGGGGAGAAAGCAATAATGTTGTTGCTTCCTAACAGTCACACTTGCTGAAATCAAACTGTTCTGAATTATTTCCTTGCAGCATCCCCTTCACTATCCAGCGACTCTGTGAGTTGCTGACAGATCCCAGGAGGAATTACACAGGAACAGACAAATTCCTCAGAGGTGTGGAAAAGGTATGTATTTCTGTGGGGGAGAACACACTCCACACTCACAGCCACCACTTCTGAACTGCAGAATTGCTCCCAAAGCTCTTGTGGTTTCATGGCCAGAGGAGAGAGAGTGGCTGCTCTCAGCTGTATGAGTTTGATTTGTACCTTTCAGCTCTAAAATAACTTAAGACATAAAATCTCGAGGCTGCAACTGTTGTTTCCTAATCCCTGTGCAGTTCTCCAGCTGTAGTTTGTGGAAGGTGTGTTGTCACGTCTTTAGAGAGTCCTGGTTAGAAAGAATCAGCTGAAATAAGCTGAAATTTCTCATCAGGCATTTGCTTCCTCACTTGAGTTCAGAGGTGAAGGAGAGGGGAGGCCCCTTCCCCCCAGTTTATTTCAGTGTTTAAATCCCATGATGTAGAGAATTGTGCCTTCAGGAAACCACACAGATGTCATGTCAGAAAGTAGGATTGTCCAAAAGTCAGTAACAGGCTTTGAGGAGGTGCTTCCACACAAGATTTTTTAGCATTTCTGAATGCTTTGTTTTCCAGAGATCCTTCAGTTAGAAATTACAAACACCGAAGCCTGAGGCTTGGTGTGCCAGTGCTCAGGGACAGCAACACATTTAATACTGAATTTTAGGGTAATTTTGGCCTGACCTTGTCAGAGGGAGCAGATATGACCAAACTCCTGTAACTCCTAAGTTTTGGGATGTTGTCAAGAACTGAGGCTTCTGTTTCTGAACTCCTGATGTGTTTGTTCTTTGTGTTACAGAATGTCATGGTTGTCAGCTGTGTATATCCATCTTCAGAGTGAGTATGAGCTTCTTTTCCATGGAACTTCCAAGTTTGTGTCAGTAACAGGCAGAACATGTGTGTGTGAATGTATTTCTCTTGCTGGCAGCAGTTGTATCTAAAAGACAAACAGGCAGAGTTCAGATTGGGTTAAACAGTGAAATCAGCAGTAGGGAAGTGCAGTAATTTGGAAATGAAGAAGTGGAGACCCCCTTGGGGACAGACAGTGGGGGCTGTTTGACTTGGGAGGTGGGGAGTTCTCTGCAGAAAAGCTTAAAGTAACTTATTCATAACATCTTGTTGTTGTTTTGTTTCTTAGGAAAAATAATTCCAGTAGTTTAAATCGGATGAATGGTGTTATGTTCCCAGGAAATTCACCAGGGTACTCTGACAGGTGAGTTTGGTTCCAGGACTGAACTTACTGGATAAATGCAAAGGAGTTCTGGAAACAGATCTGGTTCAGATCCCTTATTACCTGCCCCTTAAAAATTAGGGGCATGAAATAGTGGGGGAATGAGGGTAGAGGAGGCATGAACATGTACAGTATGTTTTGATTTTGTAACCTCATTGTTGAGAATTTTTTTTGTTATTTTGCATGTTGCTGGCAAGGAATGTTTTATTATCAAACAACAAAACATGTGATCTGTTTGTTTAGTTGGTATCTTAAAACTACTTTCTTCCACACAGGAACAAATAAATTACTTTATTGAAAGGCTGGGTTAACTTTTTATTATTATTTTTCAAGGTCTAATGTGAATGGCCCTGGGACCCCCAGGCCAGTAAATCGAACAAAGGTTTCCTTGTCAACTCCAATGACAACCAATGGTTTGCCAGACAGCACAGAACACAAAGAGCCAAGCTTGCAGCAAACAGAAGAGAAGAAACACAGGTTTGTGAGGAGCAATGTATTTTAAGTTTTTATTATCCTCAGATTTTTTTATTTGCATTTAAAAAAACAGTTTTTAAAAAAAGATATCCCTTGGCCATCCAAGAGTCTTAAATCAGGAGTGAGGGGTTTGAGGTTTTGTTGTGTAGTGAGTGAACTGAGTTCTGCTGTTGCCTTTTAGGGAGTGTTCAAATTGAAGTAGCTGCTACTGTTTTTTACTGTATGACAAGATACAGAATGTTTTTCTTCAATAAAAGCTACAGCTCCTTTTCTTGCTTGTAGTGAATCACCAGCATCTGAATCAGAAGGTGCTCAGAGCAGCCCTGTAAAAAATAAGCACTCTGAGGAGGATCCTGCAGAAGCAGAAGGACATGAGGTAAAAAGACTTAAATTTGACAAGGAAGGGGAAGCCAGAGATAGACCAAACCAAACTGCCTCCAGTGAAGTCTCTTCAGGCATGGGGGAAGAGACAGAAGCATCCTCTACATCTCAGGATAAAGAAAAAGATGCTGCTGGTGCCAGACAGCACTGTACAGAGGAAGAGGAGGAAGGTACTTCAGATTTTATTCTCTTTGTGTATTTTCCAAGGAGTTGGGATTTTCTTTGCTGGAGGCTGGTTCTGTTGGGATTGCTGAGTGTCTCTAGTTGTGCATAAAGAGGAGCTGCTCATTTTGCATAATTTGGCAATTATCTTATTTCTTTTTACTTCATGCATCAACTCTGTGTAAAACTTACAAAATGGTATTTACTTACTTGTAGACAGTAAATGGCATCAGGGTGGCAGTGGTGCCTCAAGAATTGGAGAATCTACGTTATCATCAGGTGTTCTTATCCCTTCCCCAGCAGTGGGATGTGTCATGCCTGTGTTTGACTGTCTTATTTTAATAACTTACTGAAATACAGCTAAAAAGTTTTGTTCTTCCACTGAGGAGACTGAGCAACATTCTCTCCACATTTTATTAGAAAAATTACCTCACTTTCAATACCTAATTAAAAGTAATTGCATTAAGAGACTAACCTATTTTTTATGTAGTCTCCAAAGTTCCCTTTTTTAGAAATTTTATTTATTTTTTGTGGCTCCTGTATTTGTACAATGTTCCTATAGATCATGAGGGCTGTACACTTGAAACAGTCATGTTTTCATCATTTCCCAAAGACTGTTTCTAAAGGCAAATAAAGGATGTGGGGAAGCAAGAAAAAGTCACTTGTTAGACATGTCTCTATCTACTGAAGTCTAATTAAGTGAAGCTACCTATTAAATAAAACAATTAGACCTTATTTAATGGTGTATTAGGATAGTTTGAATGTCCTGATGAAGGTGGCTGATACTTCTCACCTTCCAATAAAATCAGCGATTGTCTGTTTTTCCTGTCCTTGGTGCTGTGCTGTGGAATTGCTGCTCAGCATAGCTGGGAAAGCACCAGGATTAAGGGATGTTTAAAAATGCTTTAACCATCCTGTACTTTCCCCATTTCTAGAGTCCTTCATGTCTCCCAGGAACGTTGGCCCAGACAGAAAAGAGGCAGACAAAGACAGTGAGTCCTCGACCGCGACCGAAGGGAGCTCCGAGGAGAACAGTCGGATGGAGGAGTCGGAGCAGCCCCGGGCAGGGAAGGATTTACACTCAGCTGACAGTGAACTCAGTGCTGCTGCCAGCACTGGGGCTGACTGCAGTGACACTGAAGAGTTGGGGTCCTATGCTAGTGAAACTCCAGAAAATTCCTCAGAGACCCCCATGGAAAACAGCGATGAAGCCACAGAAGCTGCAGACGAACCGATGGAGCAGGACTGACTGAGACCAACCTAGAGCAGTATTTTCCATAAGGCTCCGGTTTTACACTGTATAAATAATTTTATGTAATAAAGTGGACCTTTAGTTTTACAAAACAGAAGCAGGTTGTAAAATAAACTTCTCCATGGATTGAACCTTGAAAGAGTTGTACATGCTAAGAACTGTGAATACCAGCTCCTTCAGGTCCTGCTTACCGCTGAACTTTCGTTTGGTCAAATCAGTGGTTTGTGTATAGTTTTTTTTATTTAGAATAAAAGTTTTTAAACTGGAAGGTAATTATAATTTTGACAACTTTTTTGGAGATCACCACACCTAGTTGTATGTAAGCAAGAAAGCTTTTTTTGTCTTGTCTTTTTTCTGACAGCTCTAGCAGTTACTTCATATTTTGGTTACAGTTTCGACATTTGACATGTGAAATATGGGGTTTCAGGCTGGTTTCCAGATTTTTATTTGAATACACACTATGAAACCTTGTGTTGTGTGTTAAGAATGTGTTACATTTCACACACACCTCTGGATGCACGCATGCACACCTGTGTGTACCCTCATTGGTCTGGGGGAAAGGGTCTATTTTTCTGTTTCTATAAAAGAGAAATACAGCAAATACTTTTTCTATAGGGAAAAAAAAAAAAAGACTGAGTTCACCTCTCAAGGCACTTTGTTTTGCCTCTGGAAAAACGAAACAAATGAAATCTGGCCCATGTGAAACCCTGGAAATATTAACATTGTTGAAAACACCAGAGTAAACACATTCCAAGAGAACTGTTCTGATGACAACATTTTTGTACACTTCTGAGGTGCCTGAGTGAAAGGATTTCATTTATTTATGAGAAAATGTGCTTTCTGTTGAGAACGTTGTAATCAAACCATTAGCTTAAACTTTTGTAGAAGAAATGTTTGCAAACAAGAAAATACCTTGGAAGAAATGAGCAGGTACTTGCCTTTTTGAGCTTCTTGGAGCTTTGTGAATATTGTAGAGGAGTCTCAGAATGACTTGTAGGTTTGCAGGTGGCATCACTGATCACACCAGGGGATGGGAAGGATGGTACATGACCCTGTCATGTACCTCAGCTACAAGGTTTAGGGGTGCATAGAAATCACCAGGATTTGTATAACATTTTGGAAGTGAACTAAATATTTTTGAACATGCTACTTTTGACAGCCAGTGTTACATTTTGTTTTTTTTTTTTGTTTGTTTCAAACCAGCTCAAAGCACAAACTACTGCTTTAAACTCGATATTTTCCAGTTCCCACATTTAAAGACATGCAAGCTGCAACCTCCCAGTCACAATTACTGGCTGCCAAATTTATACCTGTTTCTTCAACTGTACCTTTTTGATATTTAGAATTTTTAAATTTCTGTAAAGTAGATTTTTTTGTAGATTGTAATGAGTGCTCACTGCCATTGTGAAACGGTATATAATTGTATAATTTCTGTGTGTAAACTGAATGCTTGGGCTTTCAATACAGTATTCATATAAAGCAATAAATATTAATGTTATGAAATATCTGAGTACATTTTTATCACAATTGTCCCTCTTTTTGTTTTAAGTTTCATGTACCTGAAGTACAAAAATGACCTCTAAAATGCATGCTGGTAGTTTCTTGTTCTACATGGTCTGTTTTGTATTGTTTGGGGGGAAATTTAGGTTTTCACTGATACCAGAATTAATTTGGCTCAGTATTTATAAGGTTATTTCTTGCTGATGTTTCCTATCAAGTTGTGGGCAGACAGGATTCAGGGAGATGCTTGCAAAAAAAGAATTTAAAAAAAAAATCTTATTGATCAAGATCCCCTTAAAGAAGGAAAATTGTACTTTGACTCATTTTCATTGTGCTGACAGGTTGGATGTGTGTTACCGAATTAAAGGACTGAACCAAAATGTTGAAATTAGGAAAATTTAAGAATATAGTGACATCTTACAGTTCTTTTTATTTCCCTTTTTTTTTAAATATTTTGCCAATGAGAAAATTTTAAGGTTTCTAAGTTTAGAGATTTCTGAAATTTTCTTTTAGATTGTTTATTTGTGACGTTCTTGTCAATAAACTTGTTCTTTAAGCACCTGTGACCTTTCCAGATGTTTGTTTGAGCAGCGTTGGTGCCACTTCTGCAGAGAGACCTGCAGGACTCAGAGGTCTGGCTTTAAACACACTCCCAGAGTGTTGGCTTTGAGATCCTTCCCATCCCAAACTGCTCTGGGGTTCCATGGTTCTGCATAAGCCACTCATACAGAGCTGACTGTTCTGCTTGTCTTCCATCAGGAAATGTGTGGTTATTCCCAGAAAACCAGGCAGCAGGTGCTTTACAGCCCTTCTGGGTGTATTTCCTATTAAAAATTATTATGTGGCACCAGAATATGAACAGAAAGTGAAATGGAGTTTAGTTTTCAGAGTACAAGGTTGGTGTCAACCCTTAATTCTGCTCTTGATTTTAAAAAAAATACCAAAAAACCATTTATTTCCTTATAGTATCAAAGATGCTGTGTCAGCCTTGATTTTTAAATCTCAGGGAATACTTAAAAGCTTGCACTATGGAAAGCTTTCCAATACAGCACAGATTTGGCATTTCTTTTGTAAATCCTCTTGGATCCTACTGCTGGCTTCAACAAAGTGAACTTTTTTAATACAAAAAAGTGGGTTACCAAGGCAGAGGCACCTCTGCAGCACCAATTAAAACCAGTATTGTTGTTAAACATTTCAGCAGGAAATGCTCCTGGCTGGAAGAGTAAATTGGAATTGCATTTCGGTCTCTGCCTGGCTTGGGGGATGCAGGAAACAGATGAAAAATATTTCTGCTTCAGCCTGTGAGTTGTTTGGTGTGTGGTGGTTTGTAGTCAAGTGAGAAGCTCCATGATGATTGCCCTGGGTCTGGTACAAAAGAATCGAGCTTTTATTTTTAGCTGCTTTGTTAATTGTATGTGAGGGGAAAAAACAAACAACTCAGACCTGAACCCTGGTAGTCAGTTATATGAGTTTCCTGTTGCAATAGTTAAGTGGCAGCACAGTGATTTATTAAAAAATATAGATTTTTCCTAGAATGAATGCCTGCCATTGACTGCAGCTGTACAGAACAGCCTTCTGCCTTTTTATTCATATAGTGCACTTCTAGGAAGAGTTTAAAGTGTATTTACTTCTCTGAGGTCAGTGTGTTTCAGTCATGGAAGAGGCACAGATTGCAGGCAGCATCCCAGTTACATCCCTCCATTACCAGTGGGAGACCCAGGTTTAGTCACATAAACAGTAAACTTCTGTGATTTGGCTCTTCATTTGCCTCAAGGATGTTCATGGCAGCAAATCCTTTATGGATATATTGTGCTCTTAGTGTCTGCATGGTTTACTTGAAAGGTTTAGCTCTGAAATGGGCACACAGGGACTGTACCACGGGCAGGGAATCCCTGCTCCAGGGCCTCTCCCTCAGGCTGGCAGTGGTAACAAGTTTATGGAATATTTTCTGTGCATTTCTGTATCTGTGAGCAGGTCCTGGGCCATCAGGCTCCTTATCCCCAGGATTTGTACAGCCTGTCAAAAAAACAGTCGTGCCAGCAACTTGTCTCCTGTGGGCTCAGGTTTCTGGGTTAGGCAGAGAACGCTGAAGGGGGATCACATTAGTGCATATGAATGTCTCCAAAACCAGTATCCAGGGGATGGTGCCAGACTTTTTTTCAGTGATGCCCAGAGACAGGACAAGGAGCAATGGCTGTAAACTGAAACACAAAATGTTTTACCTCATGAGAAAGAACTTATTTCCATGGAGGGTGTCAGAGCCCTGGAACAGCTGCCCAGGGAGACTGTGGAGCCTCCCTCCCTGGAGACATCCCAAATCCACCCTGTTCCAGGTGACCCTGCCTTCCCAGAGGGGTTGGACTGGGTGATTCCCAGAGCTCCCTTCCCACCCTGAACTATTCAGGTTGTGTTTCCAGGTGACTGTGGATATTCTGGGTTTTGAGGACAGAACTGTCCGTGGTGGGTTGGGGCCGTCCCAGCCCGTGGTACCAACAGATGTGCCGGGATAACACGTATGGAGACAGTGCTCCCAGTGCTCCCAGTGCTCCCAGCGTGGCCTGTCCTCACGCTGAGGTCACCCAGCTCACACACATCCAGGGGGGAAACACATGGATTCCTTGGAGAGGCGAGCAGGGCGAGAAACTCGTGTGCCAGCTCTTCCCCAGGACGAGAAACCCGAGATGCGGAGCTGCCTCTGGACACGGGGCAGAGCACGAGGGGCTGGAGCTGGGCTGGAACCAGCATTCCCCCCATGACTGACAGGACCCGGCTGCTCGCTGTGCCAAGGGCAGGAGGGGTCAGGGACAGCGGCAGTGACAGTGACACAGTGACAGTGACTGGGAAGCACCGGCAGAGGCCGCCCCGGGATCGTGGGATGTGATGAGACATCAGAGGAGCTGCCACAGCAACCCTGTCACGGGTCCCTGCTCGGAGGGCCGAGGGAATAAACGCACAGATCAGATAATCGTCCGTATTAAAGGAATCAGGGATGCCTTTATAGTCTTAATGCTTGCCCCTTGAAGGTTTGCAGCTTTGCAAAATTTCCTCCTAAACTCACACACTTATCTCAGGGAGTTGAGCCGTTTCTGTATTAATCCCGTGGCTCCAGGAGATGGAGCTTTAGAACAGACAAACCTCACGCTGCAGGAAAACGGGCACTGAGATGTTAAAAGAGCATCAGCCCGACAAATGGGAGTTGCAGAAGTTTTTGCTTCTTCCCTGTCCGAAGTTGGAAAGTACCATAAATTCATTATTTTATCTGTGAGTACAACAGGCTGCAGGTTAAACATCTGTTTCCTTGAGCAGGGTTGAGCCTGTCAGGGATTCCATGGCCAGGGTGTTTCTTGCCCAGCTTGCCAGGGAATCAGGGGAAGGGATGCAGTGTTCCACATCTGCATCACTTCCCAGATTCTAATCCCTGTGATTGTCCTCTCTGCAGTCCCACAAATAGCAAGACATGGAAGTAAAAGAGGTCTTAATCTGAGTAACAGAAAACCTTTTAGCTCTGAGTGCTGCATTGAGGACAAAAATATTCTATTTTCTTTGCTCATCGTGCTCAGTGAAAGGAGCCATAGACTTAAATGGCCACAGGGAAAGAGTCCAGGTGTTTGGCTGTGAGGATAAGTGATGTGCTGGAATAACTCACCCAGCTTTCTCAAAGCACTTTTACCCCCCTTTGTCCCAACCCCGTGGTTTGGAATGGACTAGATGACTTCTTCAGATTATTTCTATTTCTAATATTTATTCTCCACCCTTGTAATTCCTAATTTTTAAAGGTTTCTGTTTTATTGGGCTAAAGTTTTGTTGAGCTGGTTCAGCCCAGCTGGTGGTAGGAAGGTATGAAATTGTGCATTTGCCTTGCCCTTGGAATCAAAACATATCAAATCCTGAACCTCAGACCTGAGGCTCAGGTGAAGTATCTGGGAAACTGAGGATGCCTCCTGAAGGAATTGCATGGGAATTGAGAGAATAATTGGTCTTTCTTTCCATCTCCAGAGAATTTATCTTTTATTTGTCTTTGTTCCATCCCATTTCCTCAAAACATACTTAAAGCTGTCCTAGTTCTCCTAAAAATGCACCTATTTTGAGTGCCAACCCTTTCCCTCTGGGACTCCTTCTCTCAAGTGTTTCACATTTTGCCTTTGCCTTTTGACTCCCAGTTGCTCTTTCCCCAACTCCTGGGCCTGTGTTGCATTTTATTACCAACTTGTAAAGATGCAAAGGAAATTCTGGGTTCTCCATCAACCAGATGACTCTTCCTGTGGGAGACAGAGAGACTCCTGCCTTCCCCTGGCGTCACTTATCTCCCTGGGAATCTTAGCGAGGAGTGACAGTCCCTGTCACAGGGTCACTCCGTGGAGGTACCACACCCAGGATGTTGCCTTTGGATGTTCTGTTGCTGGGGCATCTCTGGGCAGTGTCTGCTGCACTCCATGTTTTATTTGAGGAGTGATCCATAGAAATTCCCCAGCAATGCTGTGAGCAGGATATTGACACATCTGTCCCCTGACCAGGTGACTGCTCTGATCACTGGGCTGGTGGGTGATGCCCAGATTTGCTTTTATTTTTTGCTTTTCCTGGACCCACACAACCTTGATCCTTCTCTTGTACAAGGCATAAATTAATGTGGAAAACAAAACCCTGCCATTATTACGAGACCCTCCTTTTTCTATAATAGAACAAGGCTGACTTTAAACAACAATTGACAATTTAGAACAAAATCGACTTTAAAGAACTAAAGAAACGTCTTGTTTTCCTGCTGCTATAGGACCAGGAGTAGATCTGTGCCTCTCAGAGTCTTACCAGCTCCTTTCTACTTCTTTCTTTTGATTACTTATTCCTTTCTGCATTCTCTTTGACTCCCAGCTCAGTGGAAGAGCCAAGTGCCCTTCACCAAAGGCCTCCTCCTCAGATCTCCCTCTGTCTGCAGGTCCTGCCTGCCTTGTTTGAATCTGTGCATTCAAAGAGGCCTGTGAGAGGCAAAGACTCACTGAGTGCAAAGTCTCTGCTCAGAGGCTCTTCCTCATGGAAGAACACAAGTCTTGGCTGTGTGATCATGAAAGGGGGTTGTTCTCTAAGCACAGGGGTTTGGCTTTACCAGGGCAGAGCCCTCTGGGGTTACAAAGCCCCTGTCTGGCTTCCTCAGGAAGGGTGAACACCCTCCACAGGCACATGGAGCTGTCTCGTGTGTCTGTGTGTGAGCAGGGAGAGGTGTGACCTCTTGGAGTGAAGTTCCTGTAGAACAACCAGCTTCTAAACATAAATTCTCAATCATTTAAAGTGTTTACAGTGGGATTTTCACCTTTATATAGTCTTAAATATTTACAGCTTTTTAAAATAATAACACGAACTTCCAATTTAGGAACTTTGTGGAAAACATGAGCCTAATCTTTGCCTAATTCTCATAAGAAATCTTCATAAGAGGAACTGTATATTGATGTTTCTCCTGCAGTGCTTAGCCATAAACCTCAGGTGTTGCTAGTGAGGCAAATAAAACTAGAAAAAACAATTCCTCAATAAAAAAATTGAGGACTGAAAAGAGCCATGGGTATGTAGGAGGGCTCTTCACTACTCACAGCTGATGTGTTTTAGCAGGGAGGGTTTCTGTCAGCTGTCAGCAATCTCCCCAATCTACAGAGGAGTGGGATAAAAAGAGGCTGGGCGAGAGGCTGAACTCCTTGAAGGTGTGAGAGGATGCTGGTTTTCCTCCTTCTCTGCAGATAAGGATGTAATGGCTGCTGGTTTCTCTTTAGCTTTTTAGTAGAATCTGAGTTTAATTAAATTAAGCCTGTTTTGAGAAGGAGGAAAGTGATGTGGTGAAATCTGGTGTATTAATAAAATGGCTGGGACATTGACCTGAAAAGTTCAAGGTGTGGGTTTTGGGAGGTGAGAGGTGTCTTCTGACAAAGTGGGGCTTTTAGCCAAGGCCTCCCTGTGCCCTATAGGAGATGGAAGGGCTGTGGAGGTTGGGTGATGGAGAGTGTGTGTGGTGTGCTCCCCTCTAAGAGGAAGGAGGTAAGAACTGCAGCTCTGAAATGGCTCCAGCTGAATTTTGAGCTAAGTAATTCTGCAGTGACAAGAACTCCTGACCAGAGACTGCTCTGCCTCCTCTACCCTGTTTTAAAATGGATAAAAAGAGGAATCTCTGTCGTGCATTGTCTGTTTGGACTGTCTTCTTCTGGGAAACTGCAGTAGCTTATAGACTGAAGTGTCTTCAGGGACTAATGTGGCTTTGATCAGCTTCTGCTAATGAGCAAAGCAGTTAATAATACCTCACTTTCTAGCAGAAGTATCTGTTTCTCATGTAACACTGGCAAGCAGTTCTGTGGGGGTTTCTCAGGGTTACCACAGGACTGTTTTGTCACTACTGAGTTGCACAGAAAGAAAAGCACTGAGTGACCCTCTTGGGGAGGTGAAGCGCCAACACAAATGTATGAACTGTGTGATTACCAAGGAACACAAAAAAGTTGATATTGTGCAGGTGAGCTCAGCAGAACAGGCAGAAGAGATGAGCCCTTTTCCAGGACATCTGATTCAGCTGTGCAAGGAGGATCTGAGCTCCCTGGAACAGCTGCACAGTGAGGAGGNACCAAGGAACACAAAAAAGTTGATATTGTGCAGGTGAGCTCAGCAGAACAGGCAGAAGAGATGAGCCTTTTCCAGGCCATGTGATTCAGCTGTGCAAGGAGGATCTGAGCTCCCTGGAACAGCTGCACAGTGAGGAGAATGAACCCCCCAGGCCTCAGGTGTGGAGGTGCCTGTGAGCACAGGGGACTCCTCTTGCTCTCTGTGCCCTTTCTGACCAGGGCAATTAATGTATTGATTCTGGGTTTCTATGGTGCCTGGCTCTTAGGGCTGGCTTTGATTTCTTTTTAATGTTACTCTGACTCTGGTCAGTTCCCAACCTGCAGGAATAAATGGCCCTATTTGCACTTTCCAACTGATCTGTGGAAAAAGCTTATCTGGGACAGAAGTAGCTCCCACTTGTGTGTGCACCCTAAGAAAGGCTGGGTTTGATCTGTGAACTGTAGAAGGGTCTTAGGTGGGAGTGCTGAGTTCTTTTGCAGGGGGTTAATTAAAATCCTGAGCACAGGCAGCCTCCCATGGATAAAATGGTTTCCCCATGTAGCACCTTCTGCAGGGATGAATCCCCATTTTCTGCAGCTGGTGGCAGCCTGGGAGCTGTGGTGTCTGGTGTGCTGTGCTGGGTGTGCTCCCAGGCTGAGAGTGGAGCTGAACCCTGTGATCTGGCAATGCAAGGCCTTGGCTGTGGCCAGGGGGGAGGTATTTGCACTTGTGCATGTCCAACATTTCTCTGGCAAGTCACAGTTCAATTGCAAATGTTACTCTGCTGCACTTCTGCTGAGCAGTCTCTGCCTGAGACTTATAGTGGTACAGATCTGTCAGGGAATTTACCTCCTTCCATCCCACTGCTGCTGTGGGATGTGCTTTGTGTGAGGCTCTGGGGGAATGGCTGCTCTGTGGTGTCTCCCCTTTCCTACCCACCCCTGGAATTATTTAGCACAGACTAAACCAGAGGGCATGGGAGCCAGCACTGGACAGATGTTGGGAGCAGCTGGCCCCAGACCAGCACTGAGTGACCCCTGAACAAACTCAGAGGTCACAAGTAGGATCTTTGATCAGGCAAACTCAGCTGAAGACAGACTTGACAGGAATGCAGAATTAAGCCTGACAATAAAAGTGGCTTTTAGAACTTCCTCTTCCTAGCGAGTTCCTTTAACAGGGAGCTCCAAGTCTTGGCATGTTTTGAGAGTTGTGATTTCTTCCATAAGTAAATGTTTTATACAACTGCATTGGAAAGAGAGGTTTAATTTTTATGTTGGATTCTGCTGCTTTGAAAGTATTTGTGATGGGGAGCTTGTCAGCTTGTGGCTGCACAGCTTCCCTTTGAGTGGCTGCTTGTTACAGGCACCACCCCAGTGCCAGTGGCTGCACTCTGGACAGACTTGAGCACATCTGGTGCTTTTTAAGCTTGTGGGAAGACTGGATAGGTTCTTTTTTTCTTAAATCAGAATTGTTTAAACTAAGCCAGTATTTGTAGAAGTGTAATTAGAAAATTATAATGCAGGAGAGGGGTGAGACAAAGGAAAAGAGAACTTGGAGATGAGGGAGAATAGGTACAGGGGGAGGAAAGTTTCTGGCAGAGTGGGAATCCAGACCTCTGACTCCTGAGCACAGAAGGCTTTGCTTCCCAGAACTCCAAGCATGAAATACTGTTCAGCATTACCCTGTCCTTAGCCATCAACTGGCTGTTCAAAGGATCTCGATGTGTCTGTGTGGTGTTTGCTAATCTAAATCTACTGCAAATGGATGGAGGAGCTGGTTAACTTCTTATGTGAAAGGTTATTCTGTAGCTGAAATTGCTTTAGGTGGCTCAGCTGTATTTTGTCAATAAAATGTGCCATCAATGGAGGAATTGGCAGTAAAGTTGCTTCTGTGAGCTTGTAAATGGAAAGCACGTTTGAAGGGCAGCAGCAGAGTATTTGGGAGATGTAATTCTGCAATTGCATCATTACCAAGGCTGTTTTTTGGGCTCTAGAATTTTAATGTGTTTAATTGCAATGGGCTGATATGATTTATAGCCTGGATGTGATGCTTTTTCATCTCCTGGCTGCTGTAAAGTGAACTGTGTGATGCATATGAGCTCAGAGAAGGGAAGAAAGTGGTGCATTTCTAATATATTTTTGTGTATTGGGAGCACAGCTTGTAACATCTCAAAGCACAGTGAATGTGTGTGTGATGCTCATGGCATGTGATATCAGGTCCTTCATTTTTTAGCTGGTGGAGATGGAAGAAAGTCTTGCCAAGCAATGAGCTCCTCATAAACTTTAAATTTCAGTGTTGCTTTCTGTCCCCAACATGAACACATGGGTGAGGTTATTCCTTGGTGTAGCTCCTTCTCAAAAGCCAATGCAGAGTCTTGATAGTTGTGCTTTAGGCTGATGCCTTGTGCTTTTTTTTTTCAGGTTTGAGTGAGAAAGGATGGTCTTGACAGTGAGACACTGGGAACTGGGAATCGAGAGTCCTTTTTGGCTCTGATGCAGACTTGTGACCTGTGGAAAATGAATTGTTTTTCCACTTATTTAGGCTGTACTTACTGGGACCTTCAGGCTTTTGCTGCCTGATGTGGCCAACACAATAAGGCCTGAGCTTTGTTAGGGACTCGAGGAATTGTTGCAGAACAACTGAGCTTGAACATATCTCAGCAGGCCAAAAGTTATTAGAGAACATCATGGTCTGGTGTGTGTGTAGAAGGAAAACAGCCAAGTGTGGTCACTGGAAGCTTCCAGCTGATCTGAGCAGCTCTGTCAGGTTGCCTGTTGCAATCCCTGGGTGCAGCAAGGGTCCCTTGCCCAGATTTGAAGGTTGGCCTTTGGAATTGTCCTCTGTCACTAATTCTTGGCCAGTGTTTATGAAATGTCATGGCACAGCTACAGCAGATTTTTTATTTCTGTCAAGCTATGTGAAAACTTCCAAGGAGTCAGTGGAGCAGTAGGTGTGTCTTGTACAGAGTAATTCAGTCCCTCTTGGACACTGTTTCAATTGCTCTGCAAAGGGTTCTGTGGGCTGACAGAAATAAGTGACTTTTCCTGCAGCTTTACCATTTCCAGGCAAGTTGAGAAATGAGCTGAGATCCAGCCAGTCCTTTTGTGGGAATACAGATGTGCCCAGACTTTGGTGCAACTGTGGTTGTGTGAATCACTTCTCTCTGCTGTGATACAGTGGTGGGAGGGGGCTGGCTCTGATAAAAATGGAAATATTTAGCTGTGAGTGGAGAGGCTGTTCTACCTCTGGCTTTATCTGTTCTTCCTGCTGATCTCTGCCCCGAGTAGCAAATTTGGGTAATCTGGGACAAAAGATTTGTTGATTCAGCTTTTCCTTTAGCCTTAGCTCTTTACTGAAGAGTCCTGAGCAGTGGAGATGCTCTGGGATATGTCATCTGAGCAAGGTGGCTGCCTTCAGTTTGACATTTTGGAGAGTGCTGTCCTGCCTGGTGATGAAAACATGGGATTATAGAACAGCTGGGTTACCTCACTGCAGGGAGGGGAGCAGGGGGTGGTTTGGGGGAAACTGCTGGGGGATCAAGTCTATGTTTAATACCAAGCAACTTAAAACAAAAATGTGGTATATTTAGACTAGGGAACTGATTCCAGAAATATGAAAATTCTAAAACAAATCCTAATTACAATTTTGCCCAAACCTCAGGAAGTAAACAAGCTTGTATGACAAAATATAAACTGCAAAGAACAAGCTTTTCATGGTTTCTTGTTACAGTCGAGTGTAGGCTCAGTGACTTAAGGACCAATGCAATGAATATATTCAGATTATATTCATGAAGTACCTGAGAGCCTCAGCCAGAGATCAGGGCTCTTTCATATGAGATATTATGCAGGTTTCTAAAAGAACAGTAAAAAGCCCCTCTATCCCACTATGCAGTTTATCAGTTTCCTGCAGCTTAAGACCCAGACCATTTCTGAGGGCCTGTGTTCAGTGAAGGCTCAAATCAAAAATGAGTGATGTTAAGTAGGAATATCAAATGGAAAAGTGGTTTGATGTCAGCAGTTTTGACCCATATGGAATTGTTTTTAGCTTTTGTACAAAAGCAGCTGTTTTAGTGCTCTGGTGACTACTTGGAACAAAGAACACTAAAAATGAGGGGAGAGCTTTAAGTGTTTTGTCATTCACAAGACAAGGTGCTTAAGAAACATAATGAGAGGGATGGATAGATTCCCAAAAATCCACAGGAATATCACAGAGGCAGTGATAAAATCATGTGGGATAGAAAGAATTGGCATCTTACCTGGAGGTGAAGCACTTAATTTTCTGTTAGAAGACTGTCTAGCTATGTCTGGAGGGCCAAGAATGTTAAGCTAGATCTGGTGGGGCCTTTGACTTTAGTTTCTGGTTTTATGGTCTTTTCTTATTTCTTTATCTAAAGACAGAATTTATGAAGATCTAGAGTTAAGGGTTTTGACCACCCTGGGTGAAGGCTCCTGGAGCTCACTCAGTAAGGACTGACCCTTCTTGCATTCACAAAGGTACATGTCCTTGATATTTCCAATTTTGTGGAAATATACCTTGTTCTTCATTAGTAAATTTGTAAATATTCTGAGTTTGGCCACATGTCCCTGTGCTGTGGGGTGTGTTCAGGGTAATATTCCTGCACCTGACCTGGCCAAGCAGCAGAGTTGGGTGGGGACAAGGAGAGAGCATTAAGTCTTATTACCCTCGTCCAAGGGACAAAATAAGAACTTTGACTGAGGTCTCTGGTGCACTCTAACAGTGCCAGCCTGACCATTGAGTTATGTTCTTTATATATGTGCTTTTCTCAACCCAAAGTTCATGTCAGACTCAAGGCAGGTGTACACTTTCTGTGCTCCACAAAGGGCTATTTCAGCCAACTATGCAGGAAGGTGTTGGTGGTTTTCATTTGGCCTGGAGGGAAGACTTAGAGACGAAATTTGATGCTGTGGTCCTCATGAAATAGATTTTTTTTTTTGCTATTGCTGTTCCTGTTGCTCATTTAATTATAAAACATGGATAAATGTACATTTTGGTATAAATATTACTAATGTTGGCAGCAATGGAAGGTGAACCTGGCAAATGTATCCATCAAGCCATTTCACAAAGTAATCATTTATGAACATAGCTCTATTAATTTGTTTAGTCAGATGCAGAGAAGCAATAAAAGTGATTGACTAAAAACAATTAAAACAGTAAAAGTAAATTGTTGTGTGCATTAAAACCTGCTGAGCCTGTCAGACGAAAATTGTAGGTTTAAATGTGGAAATTAAAGCTATTGATTTTAGCTTGTGTGAATGTGGCTGCACAGTCCCACTTTTGTTCTATCTTCCTTAGCTAAAAGTTGCTGAGACAAGAATAAAGATAATCCTGAAACTCATTCCCAAAAAGGCATAAGCCTTCAAAAAGACATATCATAAATATTTGTCTTGCTTTGGGAAGATGGGAACATTTTTTGGAAGGCTTATATTAACTGTCAGTACATTGACATTGCAGAACTGAATATAAATATTTGCCAATAATGGGAACTTGTATTGTACTTCAAAGAAGGTGAAGGATGAGACAGAGACATAAGAGAAAATACAGCATTGGTGCAGACTAGATTACAGGGCTTCTCACTTAATTTATGTGCGTGACTTTATTGTCATTT
>VYZS01038827.1:0-12157 GCA_013400695.1 Neodrepanis coruscans
TTTTTTTCCTCTGAAAGATGGACATAAAATTGCAAATCAAAGACTTTGCTTCAGCTTTCCCTCTGGTCTACTCACACAGGGAACCACCAGAAGGACACAAATGAGCTGGGACAGCTTTGGAGGTGTGAGTCTGGCCATGCAGATGTGATGAAGACGTCCTGTGGTTTCCCCATTGATTTCCCACCGGCCCACCTCCATCAGCTTCTGCAAAGCTGCTCCTGCTTTGAGCTGATGCTGGAAGATGGTCACACCTACAGAATTTAAAGCCCTCTATGTGCTGTTATATACCTGCTGGGTGATTATTTATGCATTTACTGAAACGTACTTTCTTCATACATTTCACTGTGCTGTCAGTCCTTGAGAGAGTCAGGGACAGAGTAGTCCAGTGCTCTCCTACATGTGCAGGTGCTCTGTACACTTGAGAGAGATATAGAAGATGATCTGTTTGCTGGTAAGCAATGGTATAATTTCTAAATTCTCAACAAACACACAAAAATTATCACCCTGAGTGAATAAGTGTTAATTTAAAATGCAGGCATGAAATGGGAATTGTGAAAGTGCTGTGTACCTTCAGCCACTCACTAGCAGTGGTTAGCAGCAAGGAAAATAAGGATGACAAAACCCTATGATTTCCAGACAGCTGGATTCAAGTGGAGCACCTGTGTCCTCAATTAACCCAACTAACAGTTAACTTCGGTGTCAACAGAAACCCTCGCACCAGGATTGGGAGGTGGGAAGTACAGGAGTGCTGTGTTTTTCACTCCTTGACATTTCGTGAGTTGTCTGTTTCAGCGCTGAAATGTCTCAAGTGATGGGACCGTTGCAATTTCTCTTTCAAGGGTATCACTCTCACACAATAATTAAATCTCTGGCTTTCAAGCATAATTGCCAATGACAGAACCTCTGAAATTGCTTTTTTATGCTCGACTGTTCTGTCTCCTGGCAGAAAGGGCTTCTGGAAAAATAAAGAAACCAGGAAAGATTTGTGAGCAACAGCAAAGGCAAGAGGAAGCCTTACAAATTCCATTCTCTATACAGGGATAACAACTGTCTTAAACACTGAGGTGACCCAAAACACATCGCAGTCCTGAGTGCCTAACATCCCCTGAAGGAAATGGTAGCTCACACCAGAGCTCCATCATTACCAGGCTCTGTTGGAAAACTGTAATTTTTCAGCGCTAGGACCTGTCTCCTGCTCCAGGTTGGTAATTGGTGGTGTTGGCAGTGAGCCAAGCAGCACTCACAGCTCTGTCTTGTGAGGACAAAAACCTCTATTACTTTATGCTCTCTAATTCTCCCAAGGTGTGCTGCTGTCTATCAATAGAGTCGCCATGAGGTAATAGAAATTACAAACCTCCCCAGACTTATTTGTCTGAAAGCGTTTCTTGTAAAAATAATTATATGAGTCTCCGGAACTGTGGTACATGAGAATGGCAGAAGAGAAAGTTTGCGAATTAAATTGCTACAAAAGGCTCTTTATCGTAAACTATGAGGGAGACTGGGCGAGAGGGTTATTTCACTTCTGTTGGATTGGCTGGTGACAGTGTTCAGAGAGAAGAAGGTATTTTGTTGTCTGTTTGGCTTTGGTAAGCCACTGTCCTGTCACTTTGGTGGCTCACAATGGGGATATTACAGCTCTGGTCTCACTTGCTTTGCCTGGCTGCGAGCTGGGAACGGGGCTTTGCCTGCAGACCCCTGCCAGCCCCTGCCCTTTTTGAAAGAGGCATTCTAAAGCCTTCATCTGAACCAGCAAAAAGAATCCAGAGCAGATATATTTGCAGTGATGTGATAGACAAACTCCGGAGGAAATACCTGAGCTGTCTGAAAGAGTTACTACCCCCCTGCCTCGAGCAAAGGCCGATGAGTTAAATCCGGCATCTCAGCAAGATCCTATTTTGATGCAAAGTTGGAGCAAATGGGCTGGACTGTGAATGGGAACATCTGGGGCACCCAAACACCTGCCCCCAGGACTGCTGGGGTGAAGCTTCAGTGCAGGAGAGGGCTGCAGGCTCCTGGAGGGCTGTGGTGACTCCTTAAGAGTAAAGATTTTCAAAGAGAAGTCAGGCTCTAAAGTCAGCAAAAGTAACATTATAACTAAAACTCAATTTTCTCCTCTAACAAAGGTTTTCACAAGCCCCCAGTATGGGGCAAGGGCATTACTTCCCCTAAGCAGCTCTTACGATACTTGAGCTGGACTGAAACAGGAGCAAAATACATCTAAAACTTATATATACAAGTAGGTGTGTGTGCATCTCTTTCTATTTAACTTGATTGACAGAATTCACAGCAAATCTCCCAGCCACAAATGCTGCTCCCATGTCACTAAGAGCTGAAGCAGCATTTGCTGGGTACAGTGGCCACGGGTGATGCTTCACTGCTTTCTTCTCAGTGCCAGGGCTCTGGACTATGGTGCCTGTTTAAAAATGGAAGCTACCAAAAGGGCATCAGGTCTGCACTTGTATGCTGGTTTTATCTGTGAGCTGTCACTATCCCTTTGACACTTGCAGGATGCCCAGGGCCACTGGATTTTAATATCAGATCCTGTCAGCATGAAAATTTGCTCTGAAAAGGGCAGAGTGTGAAATTAGGAACAGAGAGTTAATTATTACTTGTATTTTCTGATGCTTTATGGACTTGGTAGTAGGTCATGCTCCTCAAGTGCTCGTGGTCGATGTTGGGGCCTCTGATCCAAATTCATACCCACTGTAAAGCAGCAAGGCCACTGACAGAGCTGCCACATCTAGAGGGTCTCAGTGCTTCCTGGTGTGACTGTGCCACCCTCATTGTTCTCTGAGGAGCAGGTCCTGGCTCTTAGCCCTGGTTTTGCCAGTGGGAAACTGAGGCATCAAGCTGGGGCTGACCTTTCAGGAAAAGATGGGCACAGGCACAAGGTTTCAAGGCTGAGCCTAACCCAGCTATCACCAAGCTATTCTTATACCAGTGCAGGAGGAAAGTTCAGGAAATAGGGATTCTTGATTAGCCCATGCAGAAGCTCAGGTGTTTCTATAGGAATCCTGAATCCTCACTGCAGGCACCTGTGGAATACATGCACTCAGGCAGGGCATGCACTGTCCTGCAAGGTGGAAGCTGCATGGGAAAACTACCATGGTATAAGGCAGAACATTGATCCTTTGGTAGTTTCTTTGCCACCCAAAATATATGACCTGTAAAAAAATACATGACCTGTAAAACTGGGAGGCCTGACCTGGGAGCATCCACCTCTCCTACTGTCTGCAGCCATGAGCCACTTGCATCTCTTTTGATGAAGTAATTTTTGACTGATCTGGGCTTTTCCTCTTTGCCTTCCCTGCAAACACTTGCACCCTGGCACACTGCACTCAACTCAAAATGCTGTTCAGCTCTGACTCCTCTTCAAGGCTGCTGTGCTTTGAAAGGTTACACAGCACACAGCTACCTGCTCCTGAGTCTGTGGGAGACAATTCCTGCTGCAGAGCCACCATGGAACAAATCTGTGCTACACCATGGACTAGGGCTGTACCCCCATCACCTCAGCATCCACTCAACCTGATATGAAGTGTGAATGGCAGGAATTGGGACACAGACAGACCTCCTGCCTCTCTGGGAGCTGTTCTCTCAGAGCCATTACCCTCCTCACTATAAATTAAAAAAAACCATGAAATTTTAATGAACCTTTATCGTTCAGAGGTGACGAACAGCACGGTGGTTGTGGCAATGTAAGTCAGGTCTGATCTGGAGAGCAATTCTGGGGTGAGATAACCTTGTGTCCCTGCATGAGGGGACATCCCACTTTTGTAGGGCACTCCATTAGGAGTACATCTCCTAAATCTACAGTACTAACAGTCCTGGAGGACAAAACCTTCTGGCTCACATAGCACCCCATTAGCTCTGCAAAGGTTGTAGGAACCTGGAAAGCCCCACAACATAATCTATCCCCAGTGTAGCAGGTTGAGTGGTTTGAGCTTTGATGTATCTCACCCCATCTGAAGGTTATTTTCCCCAATCATCCTGTAAAACTGAGGAGCTGCATTTATGTGTCTGCCCTTTAACTTTCCCCAAAGAGTAAATATGAATATTTAAGTAGCATGTATATATACTTACAGATACACTTATTAACATAAAGTGTACATGCTGATGACATCTGTGGGTGGTAGAAACCTCTATAAGGAAACAGAACAAATAATTGACACCTCACTTAACAAGAGGAAGAAAAGGAGATGAACATTGTCCTTCTGGGGCCAAAATACCCACAAACTCATAAAAAATAGGAGCAGCTTGGCCAGGTTTGGCTTAAACACAACCGTGCTGCTATTCAGAGAGGATTGAGGAAGAGAAATAAACCTGAGTCCTTTTGGTTTCCGTTCTGGTTTTTGAGTTTCTAAACATTTTCACATACGAGCTTTTCTCCTAAACTGTGGCAGCTGCAAAAATGAGTTCCCTCCTCCAACAGAAAGCCAAGATTACCATGTAATGACTTGACCCCAGGAGACAGACTTCTGAGAAAAGGACCAAAACTGGGGCAGTTTCCCTGCACCAGCAGTACACACATGCATGTCCAGACATGGGATTTAGGGGAAGTCTTTGGTAAGCCAGTATTGGCTACACACAGTCTGGAGTGCAATGAAAAGAGTAGGGGTTTTGTTTCGCAAAACACTATTTATTTTATTTTTGAAATTAATATACTCAAGACAACAGAAAGAAAAATGTGGCAAGAATAGTACAAAAAGGAGGTTGAGTTTAATTCCAAAAGTTAATAATGCAAGAGGCCTGAAATAGCTTTTGAGGACTCATCTCCCCATGATTTTTTGTTCATCCATCCACCTGAGGAATCCCTGCCCTGCCCACAGTGCAGTCAAGGTTGTGCCATGCACACTGTAGAGCATCACAGGTTCAGCTCCACAGAGAAACACTGCAGGGGAGAAATAGTTCTTGAAGTCAAGCATTATAATTTACTAACAGGTTTATTAAAATCTTATTAGAAGATTATTTTTTAAAGTCCATTTTACACAGCTGTTGCCCTTCTGCTGCTGTCTAATCCTGGAAAATCTCAGTGAATGAGTCATTTGCACTTACTACCTATTATACCCTCTTATTATAAGCCTGAGTGTGTTCACATTTGTTTCAAATAGTATCAATAGAGCCATAATAATGCCATAAAATCTCCTGCACCTCCTATTTTGGGGTCCTTTTTGCTGTTGGAAAACAGATGCCTCACCCAAGGTCTTCATGGTGTGGTTCTGGTGTACAGTGGGACTCAGGGAGCATTTTGATGGGAAATATCCATGATCCTTAAGAATGTCTTTTGGTTTGGTAGGTCAGAGACACATTATGGAGGGTCAAGGATCTGCAAAAGACATTCCTGCTTCCTAAAGGCAACCTCAGGCACCAAATGGTGTTATCCATGTGCTTGCACATCATGACAAGGAAGACATCTGGTGGTAGAGGATCAGGGATATCTGAGGGTCACCTTGGTTTTTTTGCTAGGTTTTGATATCTGAAGGCTGTTGGGTATTAAATGTGACCTCAGGACTCTGCACCTCTGTCTTGTTTGGCTCCAGGATGTGATGTTCCTACTTCCATGCAACCATTAAAAAGAGAGGGAAGGAGAAACCAACACAAGGACATCAGTTTCTGGAGAAGTGTTGGTTAGCAGGAGGTGCAAACACCACCACACAATAAAAAAAATACTGGTAGGTACAGAGTATTGTTTAGTCAGAGCTTTCATTCACAACTGTGTCCTTTCCCTTTGCCCACTGATGACTTTCGCCATCACTTTCAAAGCCCCAGATATGCACAAACATTCCCTCAGCTCATCCCTCTCCTACTCTTACCCACCCAGGAGGACTGAGAGGGAACAGGACATAAGAGGAAGCTGCCCTGTCTCCAGATGGGCTCTGCCTGGTTGAGCAGCCATGTTCTCCTGGCATCCCAGAGTGACCCTTTCTTCTGGGACAGCTGGCCAGAAGTCAAGGGAAGAGATTTGCTCTGAATGTAACTACAGGAGGGAAAAAAAAAAGCACATTCAAGGTTTAAAATCGCACTTGCTACAGGGGATGTTTCCATTGGCATAGTCACCAGAACCTGCACAAATGATTCAAAACATTTTGTTAAATGAAATTCTCAGATGATGTCAGAGCTGAGGCTGCTTTAGCAAAACTAAAAGAAAATGAAGGTTGAAACCAAAAGGAAGAAAAAAAAATTGTATCATTTGACAAGGAGGGATTAGGAGCTTAAAATTATATTTATTGGCTATCCAAATATTTAAAATCTTGGAAATTCATAGTTCCAGTTCTTTAGCTCAACCCTAGAGTACTGCCAGCCTCTTATTGCAAGTCACGTATGCAGTCAGTTGGACTGGGCTCACTAAACTCTCTATTTTCTGTTATCCAGCCCTGGCTCCTATTTCCTGTGGTCTCACAAACAAATCCCACAGCCTTTGCCTCAGTTTACCCTCCCTCAAATACAGAGAATTCTATTCTCCACTATGAAGTGCTTTGAGATTTGTCAACAAGAAGAGCAGGGGGGTGCTCAGGTCTCCTCTCTCATGTGTCTCTGCACCTGAACTCTGTGGGTCCCAACAAGGAAACAGACTGATCATTCAAAGACCGACAGCTGCTCTTTGGGTGACTTTTTGTTACACCACAGAAAACCCATGGCTGAAGATGCTGCTGCTGAAATGCTGTTTTCTTTCATGCCTGTTGCACCTGCCTGTTTCTCCAGGGCCGTGCAAAACAATCATGTCTTTTTCACGGCTCTACTAACCCACTTCATCTTTATTGATTAATAGGCCATAATCCTATTTTAGTGAAAACATAACCATGCCCGTGGCTACAGGATTCAGATATCACCAACGTGAGGATTACAACCTCTTAGTCTGAACACAGAGTGAGAACAGAGACTGTCAGAACAAGAGCATTTGTCAAGAGTAAAATCAATAGTAACCTATTTGGGGAGGGGAAAAAACAAATCCTGACCATCACAAATGCATCAAACACAGGCTGCAGTGCTCCAACTTTGTATAACCCCAAACGAAACGTGACCATAATAAACTGTTTACTTTCTTTGGGTTTACGCAGTAGAAAGGAGATTCCAGTTTACTGTAATGCCTAAAACAGCACAAATGTTTGGTTTATTTTGTGGGAATATGGTTGCGTTACTAAATTTTGTGAGAAAATACTTCAGTGCCTCCTGTCTTTGCAATTGTAGCCAATTGTAAAGTATTGGAACTGTAGCCAAGGATTAGTTACATCCTTGCTAAGGACTTGTGGTGGCTCATGAGGGTTTGGAGGTGGGGAGATGTGTCCTGCCCTTTCTGTTCCCTTCCTTCCCCCTGTTTTACCTCACTAAAATCCCATGATGAGATTGAAGGGACATTCATGCCAATCTAAGTGTCTTTTTGATGCCCAGGCGGTGCTTACCTTCTCATCTCTCACTATTTTCAAGCTTCCCAGGGACTGCTGGTTATTGCATGAACATCCAGTCTTGGGCATCAGGGAGAGATCAAAATCCTGTACTTTGCAGGCAGCTCATGATGTACAGAGTGCTTGTTTCACCCACGGTTTTTAGACAATGATGCTGCTGTGAGTTTCCTAGCAAGGGTGCATTTAAGCACGGGTGACCCTGCGGCTCTGCTCCCTCTCTGGAGCCAGAGAGACACAGATTTAACAGTAAATAATGAAAAAGAACTAGATTTCCTTTGTTATGCAGCTCATTGAATGAGGTTTCCCACATCTGTAGAACTCACCACATCTTTTATGAGATTTGACTGTCAGCAAGATGTTATGAATCCCAGATGTTAAAATACAGATTTATTTATAACTCAGAGCTTATAATAGAGCACTCAAAAAGATTATATCCAGCCCCCCTCCTCAAAAGATCTTCCTGAAATAAAAGTCTTAGCTTTTATTATTTTTAAATTATTATTATTGCTTTATGATTTATCCTCGGTATTACCTCATTAAATGTCCTTTAATTACTGTGGCTTTAGGACTGGTGTGCATTTGGCTTCAGGGGGCATTGGGCAAGGAAAGCTCAGCACCAGTTCTCCCATCCTGAGTGAGATTGTTGCTGCCTGGAGGCTGGAGGGCAGTGTGGGCAGAGGGGTGTCGTGGAGAAAATTCAGCTGCAGGAGTTGCTTGGCAATGCCATCACTTAAAAGCACAGCCAGCTTCGGGCACCTGCAAAACTTGGAGCTGGAGGTGTTTGGTATCTATTGCAGCCCCGAGGAAATGCTCTGGTCCATAAAAAAGCGGTTCCTCACAGCTGGTGACCATTATGCCGAACACAGTGTTGGACATGCCACAGCTGCTATCCTGCCGGAAGATGGAAATGTTTTTGGAACTGCTTTTGGAGCATTTGTTCCATTAATGCTTTCTTCCTCCCTCCTCCTAACCCCTTACTTTTCAAACCACTGCAAGAAAAACCTACAAGCGAAAGAGGAGGGGCCCCTCCATGGGCACAGGCTGCACTGAGGGTTGGGGTGCAAATATTCCTCTGAATTAATTCTCCAGCAACACCTCCAGGTCCTGAAGGAAGTTTGCAGTTCTGGGAGCTGTACACTTGCAGGCAGCGAGAGACACTCTGTGCCACAACAGTCCCATGGTGCAAACAAAGAGGACGGGTCTGAAGGGAAGTGTAAAGAGTCTCATTCTACACATGAGGAACAGAAAGTCAGTGATTTTACCTCAGTTCACACAAGATGCTGGCTGCAGACTCAGGAATCATGAGAAAAGTGTTGGAGGGAGCAGTGGCTGAGAGCAGCCCTCATTCCCATGAATGTTTTGTCCTTCTCATCTTCTCCCTGACACCTCCCTGTGCCATGGCAGCCTCTGCTGTCTTCTTGTTTAGGACCTTGTCTAGATTCAGGAAACACTGTCTTTCATTCCCCTCCCTTTCTTTTTTCAGTTTAGGTCATCTCACAGGGATAGTTATGAGGATGGATCCAGTTCAGAGACAGCAGAGAGCATCTGGCCAAGTGTGACTGTGCCATCAACCCCTTGGATGTTACCACTGCCACCACTTTAAGGATTAAACCCACCATCCACACTGCAAAGGTGCTCCAACTCCTAGATAGTGTCCAGCCCCTTTCAGCTTGCAAGTCATGGGATTGATCAAGGTTGGTGTGTGGTGTCCTAAACTTCTGCCTCCAGGCTAAGGGCAAGATGGACAGGCAGGAAGCATCCAGCCCATAGGCCCAGCTGAGTTTAACTTTGCTCTCATGCCTCACTAGGACTGTGTTTCACCAGAGAAGTGGTGGCTCTCTACAACCTTCTCTCCTGGGCAGGGCAGTTGGGCATTTAAAATGCAAGGCAGAAAGGAGGATGCCTTGAAATCTTACTTGGAGGTGGGTCTCCTGCACCTTGAGCTCTGCAGAGCTGGAAACCTGAACCTTCTCTGCATTGCACCAGTGATGAACTGATGGAAAGCCAGGAAATTGGCTGTCAGTGCTGACACTACACAAATCTCACAACACTGTGAGAAGGAACAGTGAGTGGGTAACTGGGAAAAACTAGTTGGACTTGGCATTCCCTGGCTCCTGGCATATGGTACAGAGGGGACCAGCACAGCTCCTGAAAAGAAAAATCTTTGGAGGGACTTTATGGGACACTCACCATCTTGTAAGCATTTTTTTGGTGTATCAATTTGTGTGTCATGAGATTTAAAACCTTCATCACCCTAAAATTTTCCATTCTGCAGAGAGCTCTGATCTGAACATGATATGCACTTGAGAAAGTTTGCCAGCAGTGTGATGTTACAAAACTTGTGAAATGCCTCGCTTAACCACAATATTATGCATTTTCCAAGCCACATACCTATCTATTACAAGGTCTTTCAGATAGAGTTATAGACAGCCTGTGGGTCATGAGATCCTGACCTTGGTGTGTTTTTATTCCCTTCTTCTCATGAATTAACTCCTGAACTATTGACTCTCCATTGAATGGATAGCAGAGTTCAGCCACATTTTACATGCAAGCTGCTTTTCTACCCCGTATCTCAACAACTGCAAACCCCAAGGACGAGTAAATACTTCAACCTCAGACATAAAATTGATGTGTTGCAAAATGAACAAAATGGGTTTAGTAACTTACAAGGGAGATACCATCAAGTCCATAATGAGCCAGTACTGAGTTATACTGTCCCTCTTCTCAGCAGTGTCACTGGGAGAGTAGGGAGCTGATCACCCCTCTTCAAGTACTTAGATTATGTCTTATGTCTTGTATCTTGTTCACTGAAAATAAAATACACCTGGGGTTGTGTCGGATCTCAGCCTCATGAGCATTCCTGAAAGGAAAAGATTGACTTACGGATCACAAGATTTTCAAGGAAAGTCTTTAACTTTTAAGTTCTTGTCTTACCTTCTGTTTTTTGATTCAGCAGACTCAACTGCTAGGTTAAGGACTTCCCGTCACATCCAGAAAGTCAGAAAAATCATCAATAAAACACAAAGTTCCCAAGATCTTGGGAAGCACAATAAAAAAAGGCAATAAAAGCACAGAAATCAGCCAAATTGCCAGTACCACATTAAAATACCAGCAAACACAATCTGCTGCTATGTCAGGGTGCAAATGGGCACGGTAAATGTGGCTACAACTGCAGATTGAACCTCTATTTTGTTATTAAATAAAAATCCCTTTTTATTTAACCCTAAAACTTAACATATAACACTGGCATTAGAAGCTGTGCAAGCTATTTCTACATTACACATCCTACCAGGCAGAGCCGTTAAGAAAAAATTCAAAACTTAAAAATAAAAGATGCAGTTTTCTTAGAGTTAGAGGTCAGATGGAAAACACAGTTTAAGGTCTGGTAAAGAAATTCTCTTTAATATCTGTAAGGTGCTTTACTGAGGAGTGAAATAGCTTCATATATTCCCAAGGCTTCCTAGACATCCTGGCTCTGAAAAACACCCCTCTGTGCTCCTTTGGCATCAGAGATGAAAAGTCTGAAGCTTTTCATGCTGATTCTTCATATCTAACTCAAAATTAAAAGACAACATCCCTCTCCCCACTCCAAAATACAATAGAGGCAGTGGTGGCATATTAATAATTATTCTCAGTAGAAAATATTATGATAAAATAGTGGGCTGAGCCTTAAGGCAGAATATTTCCATCATCTTGGCAGGGTGAAGTCACTGATGTGCAACCCCAGATTAAACTGTAAAGAGGAACAGAGTGGGACTGAACCCACCTGGTGGAACACAGGGGTGGGAGGAAGCTGAAGAGACATGTAGGATGGCTTTGCCCACCTTCCTGTCTGATCTCTGTCAAGTATAAACAGGGCAATAACACTTCCCTATCCCAGACATGGCTTATCAGGAGAGGTTGACAATAGATGAACTCAGGTCACATCCAGGCTGCCTACACACATCATCACTGGGGCACCTTTGCTGCAGAGATCAAAGAGGTTTCTGCTACCCCAGGCTGGCAGACTGGTTCCTGCTTCCTCCTAGACCTCATGGAGGGAGGTGATGGCAACACTTGAGTTGGGCTTGGTAGTAGGTGGTCTGAATGTAACTACCCAGAACCTGGGCATGGGATCAAACGCTCCCAAGATCACCAGGAAATTACCTCATTTCCTGGCATGGCTTTTGGCCCATGCAAACTCTCAGGCTCCCACCTGAGCGCAGTTCAGGACATTGCATGGGCCAAGGTGTGTGACCTCACAGATAAGGCCACTACGTGGGATCTTTGGAAGGGGGAAGGGAGGAGAATATTGTGGATATAAGCCATGTCCTTTTACCTTTTCACAGAGGCAAGTAAAAGTCTGTGTCAATTTGTTGCTGGTTGGTTTGCTGCTGCAGCCACAGCAGTTTGGACTGCCAAACCCTCTGGCTGGAGTTAAAGATGGCCCTTAAATATTAAACAGGAACATATTAAAAGGAAAATAGGCAGCTAAACTGGTGTCACATTTAGCCAAGCATGGCTCCTAGTGCCTAGAGCCTTCCTTGAGCTATGACCAGTCACATCGAACTCCCTACCCCATCTATAAGTCCTTAAAAACTGATGTTGTGGTTTCTTATAAAACATCAAGGTAAGGAAAAAAAAAAGAGAGAGAGAAATGAGGGAGGTTAATATTTCCCCAGGTTTCCTCAGCAAGCCCATGTGTCTCTGAGTAGAGATCAAGGCTATGTGTGTTTGGGATGTCAGACATTTGCCTGGGATTTCAGCCTGCCCCAGCC
>VYZS01038827.1:13747-27788 GCA_013400695.1 Neodrepanis coruscans
AAGTCCTTAAAAACTGATGTTGTGGTTTCTTATAAAACATCAAGGTAAGGAAAAAAAAAAGAGAGAGAGAAATGAGGGAGGTTAATATTTCCCCAGGTTTCCTCAGCAAGCCCATGTGTCTCTGAGTAGAGATCAAGGCTATGTGTGTTTGGGATGTCAGACATTTGCCTGGGATTTCAGCCTGCCCCAGCCACAGATGTTCTGTGTGCTCAGCCCATCCATATAGCACATTTTCAGCAGTCTGACAAGCCCAGGATATCCATGTGCTGCATAATTTTTTTCCCAGGAAACCCTATGAGAATCCTACAAAGCGGGAATAATAAAATATACATGATACATCAGTGTTCACTGCACACATTAGCCTCTGCTGCACTCCATCTCACTTTTTGCTCTCTCTCTCTGTCCTGGCTAGAAATTCCTTAGGACACAGAGTGTGCCCCTGAGTCCTTAATATTTGATTGATGCACTGGAAGTCCCAGCTTGTCTTGGTCATCACATGCCTCTGCTGGAGCTGGCTGGGCTCTTTGAAGAGGGTGATTTAATTTAAGTAAGATGGCAAAAAGTGGCTTCTGTACTTCAAGGCTTGATTCCACACTTCAATTTCTGTAAGGGCAAAGGATATTAGGAAAAAGGGAGAAGGAACATTAATGGAAGCACATCAGGGAGAACGTGCTACGTGATGAGCATCTGGATTCATCTTGTAGGGTTGTTTGTAAGGTTAATTTTCATACTATAAGGAGCATTTATGTTGGAAATGACATCTGAGAAGAACAGTAGAAGGTTTTAAGACATATACAAGGCAGAGCTCATTGAGATTGCAAAGCAAGTCAGAGTTCTCCCTGGCAGAAGAGGAAACTAAAACTAAGAAAGTAGGTTTAGATTGGCTATTTGGAATAAATTCTTCCCTGTGAGGGTGGTGATGCAGGTTGCCCAGAGAAGTTGTGGATACTCTTGTCTGTCAGTGTGTAAGGCCAGGTTGGATGGGGCTTGGTCTAATGGAAGGTGCCCCAGCCCACCCCAGGGGATTGGAACGAGATGAGTTTTAAGATCTCTTCCAATCCAAGCCATTCTATGATTCATTGATAAGTTTCTTATAATATGCTTCCAGAGTTTGATTTAACAATTTCATGTAACTTTGCTTCCATCATTTGCCCGCAATCAGTCACCCATTTAATAAAATTCATTTTACCAGTAAATCTAAATATCTAATTTTTCTTCCATTCTGCTGGTATTCACTCCAAAAACATCTGGGTTTGTATTACAAGAGGTTCCCCCTCATCCTGAAATGCTCTAGTGACGTGGAGAATTTCCCTTTTCTTCCAAAGCAAAGCAGCTTTGCTGGAATCACTGCTGAGAATGAGAAAATAAGATGCTTTATATGGATATCACGTGTAACCCACACAGACCCTGCTTACCTAAACAAAACCACAGTGGCTCATAGTTAAAGCTTGTTTGGGCCTGACTGAAGAGTCTGGAAATGCCCCTCTCAATGTCCACTGTCAAATATCCACTGTCCTTGCTCTGAGCCCATCTGGCTGGAAAACTCCAGGGCCCTTCAGGAAGTGCCATCAACCAGACGTGTGCTGTGACTGAAAAATAGGTCAGAGTCATCGTGCTGTGATCTGATTTTCAGTGTGTAGCCAAAGGCATTTTTGTGACTGAGTCTTCAAATATGTGAAAAAAGAGGGGGATGGACCTTAGGGATGCTGCAATAACCACTGGCTGGCCTGTGCCTTTTTGGCAGAACAGGAGTCCTTTGGTCACGGTGCCTCCTGGAAACAGCAAAACATCCCAGGAATGGCTGTGGGTAAGTGCCTAGAGCATATTAGCCAAGACAACACTCTTGGACACGAAGGAGAGCTTTTCAAAGGCACAAAGGGAAACCTAACTCCTCTTGAATTTCATGCTTTGGAAAATCTTCCTAGCCATAGTATTTTTTGCTTGACAGGCAGACTTAGGCTCAGGTTTCTCCTTTTTAAAATAAGCTTGACAAACTAATTAATTAAGAAAATCTAGCTATCATGTTCTGCTCTTGCATGTGACACAGTAACCATTAGCACATTAGTAGATAAATTTATCTGAGCCCAGTGGGAGGAAATTCGTATGTACCTGGTTTACATTAAATAGTAGGTCAACATGGTAAAGTATAAAGTTAAGCACACAACTAAGTCTCATCAGGACTAGAGATAACATTAATGTGATTATATATGTCATTAATTGATGATTCAAAAGGGCCAGCAGACTGGAGGATACCAGAGAGGAACTCCAGATTTATTTTCTCTGTTGTTCTGTTTGGATGAACCTATCCAGCCACAGAATCTGGCTAATTCCTGCAGATCCTGAAAGGCAAAATGACAGAACACAGTGAAGACAATGTCCATGACCTGGCAGGTAAAGACTAACCTGCAGAGAGACAGATTCAGCTGTGAATTTTCAATCAGGTGATCATTGTGATCCTGGCTTTCCATCCGAGTTTTAGGGGCAGAGGTTGCTTCACATTGCTTTAGGTATCTCCTGGATTCTGGGCAAATATAAAGCTATAATTCATTTATATTTATTAATTGTATGGAATGCCTGGATTAAATTATTCATGTTTTTTATCATTCAAATACATATCTATTAGAAAAAAAATACTTAAAAAAAGGATAGAAAATCAAATACAAACCTCAGAAATTGATTCCTGGGGTTAATAGTTCTTATTGTCAAAAAAGAAATATATATTGTTTCCAATACAAATTTGTCCATCTTAATTTTTTTGGATGTCTGACCTTGTCATGCCCATGTCAGGTAAGTAGAATATCCTTCGTCATCTTTTGATGACTTACCAGAGTCAAGTCATGCCTTAGCTGTTTCATTGCTCTTTTAGACATCTTGAGGCCCCTTTAAGCCTTTTTCAGTACAGGCCATATATATTCAAATCCTTTTATCAGTCCTGTGACTCTCTCCAATTTATTCATACTACTTCAACTTACCCTCTAAGCCTCTGGAAGATATTCTCCAAAGTCTCTGCTTCCTGGCACACTGTGCTCTACAGTAAATGTGAACAGGAAATCTTAATTCCTCAAATGATGAAAGTATAATATATATTGAAAATCATGTGCTTGAAATGAATATAGCAAACAATGAAGTCACTACCCCGACCTCTTCTTTCTTTAGCAGTTCCCAGATTTTTCCATCACTGGCAAACACCAGTAACACGTTTCTCTCCAGAATATTAGTAGGAGAGATTAAAGTGTAAGGCCAAAAACAGCCCTTCAAAATACCACTAGAAGCACAGGAGCTCAATGAACTGTCTCCTGTTGCAATTAGGGTTTGAGATCTATCAAATATCCAGTTCTTAACAGATTTTACATATGCCAAGTGGATTTAATCAGCTTAAAATACCCTGTGCTACCGATACCATTATAAAGTGCCAACTCTGTTAACACTGTTGTCCCTATCAACAGGGAAAAGGTAAGTTTACTTTGACAGGATCTCCTTTCCATGAACCAGTGCTGAGTGGTATTGACTACATTAGTGTCTTTATTAATCTAGTACATTTGAACTGATGTAGTTATCAGCAGTTTATTATTGTGCTAGAATTGATACAGTCTCCAATTGTAACTCACAGACACCCCAGAAATAATGAAATTCAATACTAATAGCCCTGGGGCAGCTTGGTGAAAATCCTGGAGTTCAAGTTATCCATTTAGTTTTACTCAGTTGCTGCTTAATGATCACAACAAGTATTAGTGGAGTGGAGGTATTTAATTTTCAACACACAATAACACTCTGTCACTGGGTTTTTTCACTAATGCAGTACAGAGAGATTTACTGAACAGTTCTTCCCTCTGTCCTTTTGCCTCCTTTAACAATATCCTACAGTTTCTGACTTCTCCATTGTACTTATTGTTAAAATCAGCTTCTCTTTCCTCTAAATATGTCAGATTTGACTCTGTGCGTGGACACCCAGACATTGTCATATAGGTAGTGAATATTCATTAGTTTTCAGGGCAAAGGCAAAATATGCTCCACTGAATTTGTAATTATGAGTCACATTTTTACTTAAATTCTTTCCTTAAACATCTTTTTGGCTTGTGACTGCTATCAGCCTTAGGAAACTGGTCATTTTAAGCAGCTCAACATGCATCTGACATGCACATGTGTGTATATGTACATACATGTGGATTTTCTCCTCAATCTGCTGATTTTTGTGTGCATATCAGAAAATCTATATATTCCCAGTTCAATCCCTGCTTCTGTTTAATTCAGCAAAGGAGTAGCTAGAGATGCCCTAGGAAGATAAGGGAACTGGGCTTGGGAGCTGTAAAAGCCAAGCATCTGTTGGAAAGCAGGACTTTCCCCCCATGGCAGCAGCTGATACTGGATATCTGCCAGCTTCTCCTGCCCTCCCACACCAGGATTTTTTCAGCTGTCCCTGCAGCAACAGCAGTAGCAACTTTGACTCAGAGAAGAGGAGGAGGACTCAGAGGTGTCTCAGAGGGGTATTTCCCCCACTCCTGTGTGCCTATGGAAACTATGGGAAAACCTCTTAGAGCAAATTTGATGTTAGAATTGATATTCCTGTCAACATATACTCCTATATATATTCCTTTTTTTCTTACCTGACAAATAAAATAATTGTCCCCTGACTAAGGAGAATATCTTAATTCTATGGAGAAGGAGCTTTAGAAGACCAGGTTAATCACAGGGATGATCTAAAGACTCGAGATGCACTGGGAGGGGTTTCTCCTACCTGAGGGGTAAACCAAAATCAACAGTCAGTGTAAAGGAACATCCTTCCTTTGGAAGAATCAGTGTTGGGGTAGCCAGTGTGGGGCTCTTAGGCTGTAGGCTTCAGCATCTTGGCCCAGGTGGTACCTGAGATGTGTCTTGGGGTTCTTAGTCCTTGCCAGATTTTGGTACACAGATCATGAAGAAAAAAAAACACAAAAAAACAGAAAAAATGTGAGCTCCCTTCTGAAAGCATGGGTGAGCTAAGGTATTCAAAGACCTGCTCTGAACCTTCAGCTGCTGTTGACACCACGAGGCTGATACATCTTGGCTTGGGCCTTCCAGGAGCAGTCATATCTATTCACTCTTCATTACAGCAAGAGGAAGGGTTCTTCTGGTGGAGGCACCAGCCTGGGGCTATTCAACCCAGTGCTTGAATAAAGACCTTATCTGTGCAACATACCTGAAGGTAACCACCCACATTTAGCTGGTGTGATCCCTTTCCCGGCAGCAATGGGAGCTCAGACACGTAGCTGACCTATAGGCAGTGTAGCAATAAATTTAAATGAAATGGCTAAATTTAGAATTTTTTTGCCTGTGAGCTGAGTCTCATCCCACCATGTCTTATTTGAACCCATGGTTTACCCTTGAATTATCATATCTATGAGACACCCTGTTATTCTGAGTACAGCCCTTCGGAGACATCTGTTTACTAAAGGAGTCTCAACACCTTGGTGTCCTCTCCCCTTCTTGTGCTTTCCATGGGTTCCTGATTCCCCTTTGTTTTGGAAAAATCAGGTGTCCCAGAATAGCTCCAAAGCCCCTCAGATTTCAGCCAGACTTGGATCCCAGCCCATCTTTATGGGACACCTAAGCTGACACTTCTTGAGCTTTACCAAATACCTTGGCCTCAGAGGACTCAAAGCATCAGTATTTGACGCAATAGAGGGGGACAGCCTCGATTCATGGTAACACTCAATGAGTGTCCCAAGAGCTTCCCTAAGCCATTGGGTGTCATCAGTAACGTCAACAAAAAGGTCAGCATATTTTGTGGGCAGAGTTCTGACCTCTTGGAACGCTCATGATTTCCCAATGCTCCTGTACTGTGACAACAGTGATACATTAACTTGATGAACTTGTGCAGCTTTGGCCTGAGGAACCTCTCCAGCTGTCTATCTTCTGCCTTTCCTTTTCTTGTTAGACTTGGGAAGAAACTGAGTTTTCAGAGATTTCTATTGTTGTTGTAAAATGTAATTTGCTCTGATGCAGAGCAAGCCAGGCAGAGTGAGCTGTGACTCTTTTCCTTCCTTGCTGGCTGCCTGTCTGGCATCACTTTCCCTCATAAGCCGGGCTCTTAAGTGGAGACAGTGCATCCAAGGTAAGGATATTACCTCAAACCTCCTCTCTATAAATAGGCCTGGCTGCCGCCCGAGGTTGCTTGTTCTGCTGTCAGAATATGGCTAAATGGCCACTTACAAATTCCAACATGTGCTTGATGTGGAGATTACAGCTGCTATCCAAAACAAAGGAGCTTTCTCTCTCACGACGGTGCTGCTCCCTTTATGAGGCAGTTTGGAAAACTCATGTCTCTTGAGAGGGTTTAATCCATGCCCTGGTGCTTCTTTTGTGTGAGGACAAGGCAGCTTCCTACAGACTTAAGTGAAAACAGGGCTCTTGAGTGTCCATCAGAATATGTTTGGTGTCCTGAAAATCACAAGGGAGAAATCCCTGTGGGTTCACCTACAAAGCAAAATGCAAATATGCAGAGTTATATTATCGCAGCATAGGATGCTGAATGTGGGGATGCCAACTTGGACCCCAAAATGGCCTCAGTGTGCAAGACTGTGGCATTGCCTCTGTACCCTCCTAGGACACCAAGGAAAGCTGTTGGTTTGGGCTCAGGACCATGTTAATGTGTCAGTGGTGGTAGCAAGGGTGTCTGAGAGCTGTGAGTAGTTGAAGGTGGATGATGAATATTGGTTGGTACAAAGAGGTGAGGTTTTGCAAAGAAAATTGGTTCAATGCCCCTGCACAGCTGGCTTCTCTCACAGAAGTTTTAACAGAGCCAAAGAAAACTCTGTTTTTCTTGTACTTTGTTCTTACAGTATTTTTTCCTGCTTGAGGCATTTTGCAAAGGAAGTGAGAATGGCTGTGCTTGCTTGATGGATGTGGGAACGAGGAGATCAGGTGAAGGGGTGTTTCCTCCTGTCCCCCAGCATGTCCAGGCAGGATTTGAAGCAGACTGTCCCTCTGCAAATCCTCTGACAGAGGACAGCTTCCCTCACACTGAGGCACCATGGCAAAGACCGAGCATGACGCAGCAGCAGCTCCTAAGCACTTGGAAAGCCTTTTTCTTTCTGGTGTTATGAGGCTGAAGCATGGCTAACCCAGAAACAACTTCTCTTTGAGTTCTGGCAATGGAATTTGGGCTTGATTTATTCATGTATCCTTGGTTGGCATCTCCAGCTGCAGTTGTGACTCTATAAAAAAATATAATTAACTTTCTCCATGGCAGCCACAAGGCAGATGGCCATCACAGGCCTGGCAACAACAAGCCAGATGGCATGGTGAGGGTAGTGGCTGAGGGGTGGCCGTGCTTCCCCACCTACCAGCCTTGCTGCAGGAACTGGGTATATTCTGTGGGTGGCCAGTATTTATATTTGCTTGTGAATTATGGCCTGCAAAATGCTAAATGAGTCTGGCTGCAGCCTCAGAGCACAGCCTGGCTCCTGTGACCACAGGTTTGAGTCGTGCAAGCGGAGCCATGTTCAACTCCCACTACAAAAGAGCCCTTTGTATGTTTCTCCAGCTCCTTAGGTTGTGCTCCTCGGCTGCTCTGCTGTCCTGTGCTTTGGCCTCATTGCCTCCAGCGGTGCCAGTGCTGGTGACTCAGCTGGACTCAGCTCCCTAGAGCTCTTAGCCATCAATCATGACACCTACCACTCTTCTCCTGCCATCTGCTTTCCTCCTTTCCCGACATCTCCAGAGCTTTGCTCCTCACCCACATGCCATTTGGTTCCATGTCTCATGGAAAGCATCACCCGGGTGATGCTTCTTTGCTCTCACTAAAGGTCCTTGTTCTGGTAGAAGGAAGATGTGGCTCCTGGTGATGCGAATGCAAATAAACTGCCCATGTTTCAGCCTTCACCAGCAAGTCGATGCCAGCAGCAGCTGACTCCTCTCTCCACCTGTAGCATCCTAAGGGAGGATGCACAGCCTGAGTCACTAAACAAGGATTGCCATCATCTCAGGAAGGGAAGACTCATCGTTCAGGCTCTGCTGACGTTGTCTTCAGCACTCAGCCTGGCATGCTCCCGTGTCCTCAATTCCCTCACTTGCTGTGGCTGTATCAGTCCCTCAAGCTCACCACATTACATGAGAGGGAAACCTCAGCTCATGTCTGCGACCCTACGCTCGGTTTCCTTCCCACTGCACTTATTTCCCAGCCATGGTGGCAAGCAGTTTCAATTTACTGGCTCCCAGGGAGTTTTGTTTCAAGTGTTTTATGCAAGCCAGAGTTTGGCTGCAGCCAGGGACAGGGCTCTGGTCCTGGGGGCTGTGGCATCTCCTCCATCCCCAGCATGGCTATTGGTGTGGGCAGGCTGAGCAGGGCATGACCTTAGTGTGAGTAAACATCCAAAAGGATGTACTTTGCCACAAGAACTCTCATGCAATTCTTCTTAGATGATGATTTTTGATAGTGCTGTGTGTGCACTAATGGGAGATTGCCAGTCTAGAAGTAATTAAAAAAAAGTTCCTTTCAGCATGTTATAATCATTCTGAATTATTAAACAGGACAGAATTTTTAAAGTCTAATTCACTTTTCCATTATTTATGCTGTCCGCTTCAGTTTTATTCTGTCTTTTGAGAGTTATGAATTCACTAGAAAGTTTCTGTTTCGGCTTGTGACGCTGTCAGTGTTGAAGGCTGCCAAGACTCCAGTACTGCTCATTTAAAAAGCCCGGATGAGGGCTGCATCTTTTTCCATTTCCATGCACAACATTTAAATTTTGGGCCCTTTTTAGCACTGCACCTACAAGCAGAAGAATTTTTCTAGTTGCAGCAAAAGGCCAGTGGGGATCAGAGGAAAAAGTCAGCACATCAAAGGTGCAGGGCAGGGAGCAGCACAGGGGCAGATCTGTCCTGCAGTAGGTATGTGATCAAACAGATAAGAGTCCCTGCCTGCAACCAGCGCTGTCTTCCAGCCCCTGCTAATACATCCCAGCTCTAGCTGCAATCTTTGCTCCTTAAATGCTCTGAAACAAAAGGGTTTTAAACCATAATTTACTGTTTCTTTTTCTGACATATTTCTAAATCGGTTCAATATGGTCTCGAATCACTAAACTGGAGTGTTTGACTTGCTTCCAAATCGAAGCGTTCATAAAGAGAAAAAAGAAAAAAGTAAAGGGGAGGAGGGGGAGAAGAAAATACAAGGAAAAGAGAAGTGCTCTGGTAGTTTAAATCAGTCAGCCCTGCACAGTGATTTAAAACCAGTGGAGCACTTCAAGTTTTCATAAGCACTTAGCTTTGGAAGCAGTCCGAGCCTGGAACACGTGCGTTTACGGAATCATTTACCATTATTAGTGAGTTTGAATGGTGCTTGAGCTCTCCCTCTGCCCCATAAGCACTCTAGCTGCCTATGATTAGTAGGGTGGTTTCAAGCTTGTGCACAGTTGAGGGTGATTATTTTCAAGCATGCCATCGCCTGTCCCTATCTCCAAAGATCTGAGATCTTCCAAATTCATTAATTCCTTCAGCTCATCTGAATGGAAATTACTAACTAGACGTAGTTCCCTCAGTACAATTTTACAGCATGTGTCACAGAGAATAATAAATGTTTGCAGCCAGGGCAGATGGAGCAATAACGTGCATGCCACAGAGCACTCCTGTGCTGGGTCAGACCTGTTATTAAGGTATGTGATTGTGGAGGCTCCGTGCTCCAGTCACGGACTGGGAAATTCTGGTTTTAGATGCCTTGATGCTTCCTTAAGCTGGAAAGGGCAAAAGATAGTGCTTTATAGTCCCATGTGTTTTATAGTATTGTATTGTGTTGCATTGCTGGACAATACCTGGCTAACCCGAGTCCAGAGTCTTGCCCCAGCACGCATGAAGTTGAAAGGGTTGTCAGATAAGCTGTGCAAAGAGCTGATCTTTCAGGTTTGCTGGATGAACCAAGGAAGTTAAAAAAAAATAAATAAAATTATAAGAAATCAGGTTGACTAAAGATGGAAATGTTTTGCTTTTATGAGCTAAGGAAAAATCTGAAAGAAACAACCCTGTTTCTCGTTTTTCACTTGTAAGCTTTTTGGTTGTTAACTGCTCACAAATTTTGTAAGAAATTTCTGTTGCAATAAGAAAAATGGGATTGCTTTGACTTGAAATCATCTCAGCAATTTCCCCCAGGTCTTTTGGCGAGGTGGTAAAAACAACAAAAAATGCAACACTAAATTCCTACTTTTCCATGGAAATTTTCGACTTGCAAAAAACCCCACACGGTCCAGTATAAAAAAGAGATGAAATATCCAAACCTGTGGTTGAAGCAAGCTGTGTCAGTGGCTCTGCTCTGCAGCTCAGCTCCCTGTGAGCCCAGCTCCCAGAGCTCTGCTGCTGCCAGTAGGGAAGACATTGGGAGTTTGAACTTTAGAGAGGGTCCCTAGATTCCTCCATGTGGAAAATCAGAACAATCTGCTGGTGAAGAGGTCAAATTGGAGGCATAAGAAAGATAATCCCACTTCCACCCCTACCTCCTCCCAGACGTGCAGCCAATGGTCTCCAGTGCCTTGGCCCATTCAAGAGCTCCCCCAGCCCACCTCAAGACATCAGGGGCTGGATTGTCTCTACAAAGAATAAAGACAGAGATAGTTTTCCCTGGCAGAAAAATGATGGGAGCGCTGATGCTTCCCTGTCTCTGGGACCACCAAGCCCCCCACTGTGCTATCCTAAGCAGGGTATCAAGTGTTCAGAGGGATCTACAGCCAGGCTTGAGACCCCCTGGCTCTTGGTCAGGTGTCATTTCATGATGGTTCCAATTTTGCTGATTAGTTTCCAAAGGAAGGGTCAGGGGATAACCAGATACTTGAGTGTCCCCACTCCATGTGAGTCTATAGTCCCAGCTGATCCCCCCAAGCTCAGCCTTGGGCTTGTGTGCCCAGCCCACTGCTTTGTAGAAACAGGTGACTTCAGAAGATGGTTCTCCTGACCTAGACCCCAGTTTTCAGATGGGATTACTGTCTCTGTTACCTGCAAAAATTCAGCTACTTGAATTTCAATATTTCATTCAAAATACATGAAAAACTTCTGGGATTTTTTTGATGTCTTTTGTTTTGGTTTGGTTTTTGGTTTTTTATGAGTAGATTTGGAGAATATCTTCAAGAAGACTGCCCAAGGGGAAAAAACCAAAACCATTGCTTTTACATATCCAAGATTTCAGCATCCTAAAGTAATGCATAACAGAAGGTCCTTGCCACTCCATACCTCTGTGAAAAAGAAAACAATTTGGGGCCAGACCTTGCAGGCATTTCTTGAAAGGAAAAAGTCATATATTTACACACTGCCCTGATATCCTGTGAAACACTGAGAAATTGGATCTGAAGAGGATTGTTCCTTTTTGTAAACACAAAAAAAGTGTTTGAAACACCAAGACAGAGCTGTGATAAAGGGTGGCAACCCTTGGGTAGCTGTACTGGTGTCTTTAATTACAGGAGTGCAGGTTGGAGTGAGAGCTGAGAATGTGGTTCTTGTGTTGCCTGGATGATGCTGTTCAAGCTGTTTCACGGCTCTGTGCCTCAATTTTCCCTTTTTCAAATTGGAGACTGGGATTCAGTCCTGCCCTGGAGATACCTTCAATCTGTGCTTACACACTACTGTAAGGTCTGAGAAGTTTGTGGGATTGTGGGGTTTTTTTCCCTCCTAGGTGCCTGGATCTCTTCTGTCTCATTTTCCAGTCCTAATGGAGAGGGAAAATACACCTGAATTTGCCCTGGTCTATAAGGGAAAAGTCATTCTCATTATTAAGCTGTTATTTTTATGAAGCTGTAACTTACAGGCTCTCAGTACTTATGTTATAGTCGTCAAAAACCAGGATGAGATCCCATAAACCATTCTTTATAGTAACCAGATGGTCATCAGGGCTGCAAAGGTACCTGACAGTGACTATTACAGGGAAACACCTGCATGAACCTTACCCACCTCTGTGCCAGCTCTGCCAGTGAGGTGACCTCTCCTGCAAAAGCTGGGTAGTTACCTGGGAGACACAGTCACACTCCTCCTCCCCAGACCTATTACCGAGGCTGTCCTGTCACAGGGATGTGTCTCCAGCCCCGCCTCCTTCCCTTTTATTTTTAACCCCTTAATTGGATGAGTAGGTGAAATAACCACTTCAGCTTTCCTCCACCTATTAGAAAACTGTGAAAAAGCCAAGAATTTTTTGTGGCTTCCTACTTTATTTCTGCCTTCCCTTGGGAGATGCCACTGGGAGGGTGGGTCCCCCCAGATCTCTGTGGACAGGGCTCACATCACTTTCAAGACCTTCCATGCTGGCAGAAAATACCAGGTCCTACCAGCCTTACCCATGACACTGTGCATAACCCCTCTCAGAGGCCACTTTCCTCCCCATTTTGGAGGCTGTTGTCTCACACCCTTGTAATCTGTGATAGCCAAAATCAGCTTTTGTGAATATTAGTCAGTGCTTACTGCTGTCACCTTGACCAGGAGTGATTAGCAAGCAGTCCCTAGGGCATGTTGGCTGGCTGAGGGCAGTAGGATGCTTGGAGAGGGTGTTGAGCAGAGGGTATCCAACAAAAGCATGAACCATCCAGGCACGTCAAGTCCACTGACAGCATCTACATGACTAATAATTCCTGATAGAAACAGGTTCACAGCACCTGGTGTGGGCAGGAAAGTGCTGTTACTGGAAGTTTTATTTCATTTCATCTCTCCTAGAAATCAGAGATGGACTGTTTTTGCTGTCTGAACCCAGTAACTAAGCAGAACTGGTGGAAAAAAAAAATTAAAACCCTACAAGGAAAGACACACCATTGGTTTTGCAAAGGGAAATACTGCTGTTTCAAGCCTGTTCTGATGCCTGTGTATCCCAGCCTCCTCACAACATCCTGCAGCAGCTGAATACTTGATTAAAAAAATATTGTTCAAAACCACCATTTCAAGAACGACAACAGCTTCTGAGAAACAACTTCATTTTATTTGATATTATTTCTCTTTGCCCAAAATGGGCTTTTAGAACCTGTGAAAGCAATATCTCCCCAACCAGAGCATTAAAGCTCTGTGGATTCTGAGCAAGAGGCAAGTGCTGGGGCTCCTGTGGTGTTCCTTTTCCCTGACGACCTCATGCAACCTTCATTGATGTGTCACTTGTTCTGCATCATCCAATTCCCTTTGAAAAATGAAAAATGGAGAAAAAAAAACAACCAAGCAGAAAGCCCTTACTCATGGGTTCTTTCATCAGAAAGCCACACCACACTCAGTTTCTCAGAGGATGAGTCACATGCTGATGTCGCTGGCATCCTGCCTCTCACTTCTGAGCCCGGGGCAGGACAGAGGAAGGGCAGGAGACTGTTCAGAGAATTTCCAAAGAAAATCCATGAATATCTTGGCACTGAAGTTATCAATGCATGTCTTATCCACTGCATGGATGTGCTTTGTCACCTTACCTCAGGGTGCTGGTGTTGGTTGGGGGTGTGGAGCTGTTGTGCTGAGTGCCCTGGAGGAGGAAATGGAGCCCATCCTTCCACTAACACCTGAACAGTGGGTTTGCTCCTTTAAATAATAAATGTGAGCAAGTAGGATTTTTTGCCCCAAAGCAAAAGTTATGCTATACTCCTAAAAAGGGACACCTAATGGCTTCGGAGATTCCTGTAACAAGTCAATATCTCTAATTTTTGAAGAGTTTTTAAATTGTGAAGGTGTTTATTTTCATTATTTGATTAGAGATATACACTACTGATTTCTTTGGCCTAAATTCTCAAGAGTGACTTTCTAGCCTCGATTTTTTGATTCCTGGCTAGTATTCTATGCTTCCCAGGGAAATGGTAGAGTCCTTGAAGGGATTTAAAGGACATACAGATGTGACACTTGGGAACATGGTTTAGTGATGGCCTTGGCAGTGTTGGGTTGATGGTTTGACTCAATGATCTTAAAGGACTTTTCCAGCTGTAATGATATTATGATTTTTTTTCTGTCTTTTAAAGATCATGGGTTACCTTTGAAAATCACAGTCAAAAGTGATCAGAATGTGTTTGATTATTCACATCTGGGAGTTTAGAAAGTATTTTAGTTGCCATAAGTTGAAATAACTTCCGAAGCCATTAGG
>VYZS01038827.1:29096-43431 GCA_013400695.1 Neodrepanis coruscans
TTTTCCAGCTGTAATGATATTATGATTTTTTTTCTGTCTTTCAAAGATCATGGGTTACCTTTGAAAATCACAGTCAAAAGTGATCAGAATGTGTCTGATTATTCACATCTGGGAGTTTAGAAAGTATTTTAGTTGCCATAAGTTGAAATAACTTCCAAGTTGTCTCTCCATCCTCTGCTTCTCCACTCTGTGCCTCTCCACCCCCTGCCCCTCCATTCTCAACCTCTCCATCCACAGCCCCACAACAGAACTTCCCTTGCCCACACCATTTCCAACAGTGACATGTCCAGCCCACCAGCTGCCCCTCAGAAGTGCTCACTAATGTCTTTAATCTACCATGGAAGGGCAACTTTGCATCTGTCCACCAGCATCTCCACTTCTATTTTAAACTGAGCTTCCAGACACTTCCTGAAAATAGTTGATGGCTCATATCCCTTCCTGAGCAATCAAGTGCTGTGAGCTATCTGCATTGGAAAGTGCAGATATCCAGGAACAAGGAACAGTGGAAAGTGTTGATTTCCAGGCTATTTCAGTGTGATATCAAAGTATGCTGGAAAAATAGATTATTCTGTGTTGCCAGCTCAGGGCTGCTAGCTATAAATAGAAACACACAAAATTATTCTTAGAAATTGAGTCATTAGTTCTTAATATTTCTAGTAAGTCAGTGGGAGTTATGCTACTTAAGACAGAGGCAAAATGTGAGTAAGGCCCCACAAAAATCAGCTTTTAAAAGCAATTACTGGTCCTTTCAGTCTTGAGCAATGTTTCTCCTAACAGGAAGATTTGTTTAATAGTGAGATAACTTACTTGGGTAACAGGGCACAGACCTTTTCAGCTAAAAAGGCAGAAAATCAGGGCCTCCCTCACAGTCCCTGGCTTCTTCCCTACTGCAGTTGCTGAAGTTTTCTCTGTTGAGTTTCTTCCCCCAGGGGCAGCTCAGCCTTTTTGAAGACACTGGCCAACTGGAATGAGGGGTGGTGGAGGAGGAATTGGTCTATGAAGCCTTGTTGTCAGGATTAGGGAGATGATGTGGGTCCAGGTGTATTGAAAAGGGAATTTTGGTGGCATCTCATTGTGCAGCATTTAGACCCATGCACTGGAACAAGTAGGGGTGTCCCAACACTTTATTAGGAAGGGAGAGGCTGTTTGAGCACTGGAAAAGGCTCCCTGGAGAAGTGGTCATGGCACCAAGCCTGTCTGAGTTCAAGGAATGTTTGGAAAATGCTGTCAGGTACATGGTGTGATTCTTGGGGGTGTTCTGTGCAGAGCCAGGAGCTGGACTTGATGATCCTTTTGGGTCCCTTCCAACTCAGAATATTCTACAAACAGAAGCATTTTCTGTGATCCATCAGTGAGTGTGTGTCAGCACAACTGCAGAGCCCAGCGGTGATTTTTACCTTGTTTTCTGCCTTTTTCTCCTTGGCTGCAACCAAACATATTCAAGTCATGTCTCCTCCATGCCGAGAAGGAACCGGGGATTTCCCTGCTGCTCTTGCAGTGCTGACTCCTGCATCTGGTCTGCAAAAGTCACTCTATTCACACAGGCAGGAAGAGGATGAGTAACAGAACCCCAGAAGTTCTTCCTCTCACAGATTTATGGTTCTTTCCCTGCGTGAGGGCTAAGTTCTTTCCCTGAGCAAAATTCCTAAATCAATGGCTTGATTAATAGCTAAGAAACATTTTTCCCACCAAGTCTGGAAGGACTTTTCACACATTATTAGCCAAAAGAGTCAGAGAAGACATACAGATTTTTTAATTGTATATTATTGTTTTAAATTGTATAAAGTAATCAGTTTTAAGAGTCAGATGAATAAAATGACCTTCCTGGGTGTTCTGTCATACAAAGGAGAGCAAAACATAAAACAAAAGGTCTGAGATACTCTGTAAGCCAGAGCCTTTAATTCACAGCATGCCAAAATATGTGACTAATGACCATCTCAAATTGCATAAAGACCTGAACTAGTAGAGGTCACCTTAATTTCCTCCACCTTAACTAGTGCATCTCTGATAAGCCGTGTGTGTGTGTATTAAAAGATGGGAATAAGCCAAAACAGAACATTCTTCGTCTGAGTACACACAGGATGGGGGACTACAGGGAGGGGGGGAAATCTCTTAGAAATTAGTATGTCTGTCGTGTGTTTCCCAGAGTCACTCCTGTTCAGACAAGCATAACATTTGCAATTTCCCTCTAACATTTTTTAATGGGTTAGGGTTTCTTTTTTATAAAAAACAAACACCAAAAAACAAGAAACAGAAAAAAAAAAACACCGCCAAAAAAACACCACCAAGAAATAACCCCTAACCTATTCAGAATATGAGGCTGGTCAAGTTTGGGTTTTGAAAAGTCTGATGCTACAGGAGTCTCAGGTTCATTTATAAGCGACACCACGTTGTGTCAGAGGATGCAGGGCACAAGAATAAGACAGGCTGTCTCTGCCTTACCAGGAGAAATTACGTGCTGCATTTTAAGTCTTTGTGTAGCTCAAATACACATTATCAACACACAAGAGGAACAGGAGGTGAAAATTATGGTGGATGCATTTTGGAGGATTTCAAAACCGTGCACAGGTGGAAATTGGACCTTTTGTCAGAAACATCCAGGTATGGTCAGGGTATTGACAGCTGCAGGTGCCAGTTGGAAGTGGTGATTTATCTTTCAATCAAACCAGACCTGCTCCTCTTTGCAATTCCTGACCACTGTAAGAGGTTCACAGGAACCCATTGGCCAAAAAAAGATATTTTTCAGCTAGCAAGACAAGAGGTTTCTCCCTTTGAAGCTTGGGACAGAGGAATTAATCCCTTGGTGGAGATCCATCTGGCCTTAGCTTCANTTAATCCCTTGGTGGAGATCCATCTGGCCTTAGCTTCATGTCCTCACCTTCCCCACAGCACTGGTTGTCTAGCATGGGAAGGAAGTGGCCTCAAGTTGCACCAGGAGAGATCTAGATTGGAAGTCAGGAAAAAATTCTTTGCTGAAGTGGTTGTCAAGTGTCAGAACAGGCTTCCCAGGGCAGTGGTGGAATCACCAACTCTGGAAGTGTATAAAAGACGTGTAGCTGTGGTGCTGAGGGACATGGTTTAGGGGTGGACTTGGCAGTGCTGGGTTAATGGCTGGACTTGATGATTGCAAAGGTCTTTTCCATCGTAAACAATCTTATGATTCCACAGTTCTGTCTTTTGGGAGGTCTGTCCTTCTGCCAATGCCCAAGGCCAATGTGCAGGATGGACTGTTTGCATGGCATCACTACCAGACCATCTCTGATCCCCCACTCAGCTGGACACCAGGACCAGGTAGAGGAGTATCTTACCCTAAAGACACTCAGTCACAAACTCAAGGTTTGACCAAGAATACTGTCATTTTGACAAACTCTTCTTTGTGGAAACAAGGCCTTACACACAGTTCAAGAGAGCTAAGAGTGGAACCTCTTGAGTGAGGGGAACATGACAAACCACCATGTGCTCATGAATATGTTACATCAGATTAGAGAGTTCATGCAGAACACATATCTGTGCTGAGGTTAAACCTGACACAGAACCAAGAGGTTTGCTCTTGGAGAGATGTAAGGTCTGGGTTTGTAATTTCTGCTGTTAACACGCCCTGCAGCACACCAGAACACCAGAATTTACTCCAACACAGAGAAAAAATGACCCAAAACCCAAAGAAATAAACAAAAAAACAAGCAAACAAACACAACAACAACCCCCACACACATTCATCATGCTTTACAACACAGCACCTCTGATGACCACCTGAGACCCGGTCAGGGTTTGAGAACGTGGGTCATGAGGCCAGGTTTATCTGCCTGTTTTTGGAGATGAGTCCTGGTCTCCCTTGATGAGATCTACAGTGACTGCAAAGAGAGACTGGGGAGACTTGCTCAGATGGGCAATTTAGGTGTCTGCTCTTGCTGAGTGAGTCACACCTGAAATATTCAAAGGCATCCTACCTGCAAAAAACAAACTGCCTTTCCCATGAAACCTCCTGTTTGTTATTCGAACACTGACACCAGATCTGATTTTGCATGATAGAAATCAAGCCTGTGCTTACTTTGGTGTGATGAGTGCTGTTTATCAAATCAACTCATTTCTTTATGCAGAGTAAATTTCAAGGTGTTTATGACAATTAAAGTTTTGTGTGGGAACACCACAGAAGCCCCAGGAATAACATCAAACTAAAACAAAATTTATCTTCTACCAAGACACAAATGATGATCAGAGAAACACACCAGGAGAAAAGACGAATGCCCAGCAGTTGGAGATAACTGCACATAATCCCCCAGTGGGTATTTAAACCAAAATTCAGATTTTTGTGCGGAAAACAATTTATTAAACTGTTTGTCTCATTTTTTGTTAGTTTTTCCAGCTGAATGGCTTTGTAATTCTCTCTCACATCCGCTGATGGTGGGGGAATGAATCCTGTTGAAAGGGTAGACAGGCAGGGGGTAAAGAAGAAAAAGGCAGTGATCAGAAATTCTAACTTCACAACACAAGGGCAGAGCAAAAATGACAAGCAGAGAGGACTATATCCATCCCCTGTTAGACAGTCGGCATCATGGGGAAGATGAGGAAGGGGAGCTAAGGCTGGATGGATTTCAGCCCTGGAGCATCCCCATGGATGTTATTGACCTTTGCAATCCCCTTCCTGGTCCCTCTGTGTTTTTGCTCCTCATGGGAAGTGAACTGGTTTTAAGGATATGCAGAAAACCATCAGCACTGTTCAGGGTCCTGCAAGAGCTGGCTGTGAAAACCAAGTATTCTTGTTATGATATTGCTCATGGTGTAACCAAAACATTTGGTTTAGCCGGTAAGACAAGGCAGAGTGATCTAATGTGCTGAATTTCTCCTGAAATCTGATTAGCAAAGCATGACACTAGAGCTGGGCAATGTTTTTTGAATCAAGTGATTTTAGACAGTTAAAAATGGCCTTTCCCCTAAATTAAAGACTCTCAGCAACATCTTATTGTGACCTTTTTCCTTTTTCGGCAAAACATACCCCAAACAACAACAACAACAAAAATGTGCCCAGTTTTCATTCACCCTCCCTCTCTCTTTTGCAAGCAGCAAGAAAGAAGTTTTCTGTGTGTGAAAAACTAAATGGATGGATGTTTGCACTGATACAGCTGAAAAATGTCACATTAACAAATAGCTCTTGTCTAAAAATTGTTGAATGAAAAGATTTACTATTCTGTTCATGAAAAGATCTCTATGTGGATAAATAATTCTATGTTACTGCTCCTAACTGCTGACTGCCTTTACAGTACAATCAGCTCCCTGCAGCAGGGAAGGGCACAACCTATGAATGGATCTTGTCCTGCCTTGGGCAACTTAGATGAGGGATAGCTTAGGATGTAAGAGATTTGCTCATGGGGATCTCCAGGCATGTCTTCTCTGGGTGGTCTTCCCTGAGTGTTTTGAAGCAGGCTTTGCTTTCAGGAAGGCTGTCATTTTACTTAGACTCAAAATGTCACTGCCACACTCTTTTTCAGGACAGGGCTAGCAGTTTTAGGACTGGGGTTACCATGCCCTGGGGTTGCACAGACTTGAACTCCATCTTGGTCTCCTCTAAGTGCCTTTCCAAGTGATGGTTTTTGTTCATTATTTTGTTTGTTTGTTTTGTTTGTTTGGGTTTTGTTGTTTTGTTTTCTTTTTATTTTCCCAAGAGAATAATCTCACAACAAGTCAGGCAAGGGCCAAATATCAAGATGGCTTCTCAGCTTTTGTTAGACCAAATGATTTGATCCTGTTAAAAAAGGAAGTAACTTGTGAAGGTTGTGGGACTTGCTGGGGAAATTCCATGGGATTTGTGCAGTGGGTTGACCTACACTGCATTTGGAGGAAGGGGATTGCATCCTGCAGACCAACCTGGGAGCAGAAACATTCCTTTTGCCCAGTTCCTCTCTTTCCCTCCCAGTCTACAGGAAATTTCTCAGTTTTCAGGGTCAGCAGAGATTGGAGAAGTTGATGGAAAAGGATTATTAAACACAGAAAACTCACGTTCCGCTCAGGAAGTCTCTGAACTGCAAAAGGCTGAGGCTGGGGGACATCCTGGTGGCAGCATCACCTCCTGCCCCAGTCCTTACATCCCTCCTATGACACCTGTGCTTGCTTGCTGCTTAGTTCTTAGGCTGGACCTTTTTTCTGGTCCAGTTCAGCCACTCTCATGCTCAGCACTGTTTCTGCTTTGCAGTACAACCAGGGGCTGAGCTCCTGAAGGTGGGTGGCAGGGATGAGGGTGGGTGGTGTTTACCACCAGATCCAAAACATCAGTTATTCACCTTCATTTACACCAAGTCCTCCAGACAAAGACCGACCCTTGTTGAAAGCATTTTGCACAGAGTGGAGACCATCATTTTTGATTTGAAGTGGGAATTGGTTGTTTTAATATTTTTATACTCTGTTTTTATTAACCTAAGTGGCTACAGAGTCAAACCCCTGCTCATGTATCTGTGAATGCATATATAATATGCATGTGCTTGTGTGTTTGTGTGTGTGGCATATAATAGCTCAAAACTGATTTCTCCAAATTCATTTACTGAACAATTTTAAGCAGTAAATGAGTTAAGGAAAAGCTAGGAGAACTGGTGAATAGGTTAAAAAAGAATAATTGGGCATTTTTTTTTTTTTCTGTACAGATCCAGAAGTGAAGCACTGTTAAAAGCACAGAACAAAAACCACCAAAAGACCAAGAGCAACAATAGTGTTTTCCTTCCTGTATGTTTGTTACAGTTCTTGCTGGCCATGCAAAATAAAAGTCCAAATAAAATCTGGCACACAGGTCATTATGTTCTTCGGGAATCAGAAATAGACTGAGTGGGCTTGGTAGGCAAACACACATTTCACAAGCTCCTTCTTGTCACAAAGCCAATATTTGTTCAGGAGAGAATTCTTCCTTCGGGTAATTAATATTTTTTTGCTATTTATTGCTCACTGGATGGATATTTTGGAATGCCTAAGGAAGGGGGGAAACCTGGCAGTTTTCCTTGCAGTTATTACGCTGCTGCTGAGGCCTCCAACAAAAATCACAGCACCGAGAGTACATTCCTTTCATAAGCAAAATGGATCATCAGGCGATGGAATGGCTTCAAAGGAATGTGTGCATCATGCCTTTGACATTTTGCTACAGCTAGAGCAGGAGGGGGGAAAAAACCATGCCATGGATAAACACTTTCCTTAGATTGTACATTTGTTCTTGTTCGTCCACTGCTAAAGAAGATTTCCACTTGGCACCTGGGAAGCTGGAGCTATTACTCTTCCAAGCCACACGTTCAAGAAAAGCCAGAGAGTTTACATTAGAGAGGAACAGGAGGTGAAGGAAATTGTAAACTTGAGTGAGATGTTATAGGGCAGGTTAGATGCTGGTGGGTAGACTCACAAAAGTGGAATGTTATTGCTAAAATCTGGCTCCTTCCAAAAAACCCGTAACATTGTCAAAGCCTTGAGTTTCGTCTGCTAGTTTCAGACATTCCAACATATGCTTCTTATTTTGTTTTTAATACTTACAGTCCATCCAGAGACAATTCATGGCAACTGTGGCTATTGTAACACTATATAAAACACAGAGTTTGATGACAACTGATATGAAGTGTGATTGGAAAAAATAATGCCCCCTGGTAATGATAATATTTCCTGCTCAGATTGGTCTCACGATAATAGGGCTGCTCCAGTGGTGTTTTCAGAGTTATATACAGGACTCTGGTATTACATTACAGCTGCTGCCTGGTTATACATCCGTGTGGATAGGAGGGAATAAATGCACGTGCAGAAATACCAGAATATCTGAAAATGAGGGCCAAAAAAACAGTAGTTTCTGGCTTGACTTGGGATGGAGGTGGGTGAAACATTGTCCACTTGGACATGTTTGACCAAGGAAGCATCTTGAGGGTTGGAAGCAGATGATCTTTAAGGTCCCTTCCAACTAAAACCATTCTGATTTGATGATCTTGCCTTATTTCAACAAGAAAAGCAATGCAGCTTCCAGTGTGTGTCCCCAGCACCTCGAGGTGCGCAGGTCTCTGCCCTGCCCCAGAACCCCCCTTGACCAGCTCGTCCTTGGGCACTTGGCAGCCTGGCTCACGAGGTCAGAAATAGCTCAGAGCAGGAAGCTTGGCTTTCAAAGGGGAGGGTGGATGTGGATGTGGATGAGAAGCAGGGCTGCTGGTCTGGATGGAGGCAGGGAGAGGGGGGACGACAACCTGCCCAATGGATGGGGTTGCAGATGGTTCAATTCATCTTGTTCCAAGAGGAAACACGTTTGAATCCTTTGTTGTAGCTCTGCAAGGAGCCCAACTTGCTGGCTCAGGGGGGTTATGCTCACATAGGAGCAACATCATTACTGGCTTAGGATACCAGTGCTAATAAGAGCCTGTTTATCTTGGGTTCCCCCATCCCATCTCATCCTTCTCAGCCCATGACACTTAGTTACAGCAGTGCCAGCAGAGCTAGAGATGGAATCTGTTTCCTACCCTCTAAAATGCTCTGGCTTTTACCATTTAAATCATCATTTTTTCCAAATTGTGCCAAGTTTCAGAAGTCAGCAGGTGTAAGGAAACTGAATTAAGTGACTGGTTTCCTTGTCCAGAAGTCCACAGGTATCTGCACTGGTGAAAAACATGCCTGAGAATCTGATGCTGTAGGATGGGGACATGAGTTATCCACTGGCTTTCTGTGACCTGCAGCAAGTTCCTTCCCTGATTAAAGGCCTAAATCAATGAATGTCATATAAGGGCAACTCCCCTTAAATCTGGCTCTGCATGAAAGTGAACTCTGCACACTAACTGTGGCTTCAGAACGGACATCAAAACCCAACATGCGTCTCATGCAAGCCTTGGGCAGTATGAAGAGTTCAAAGCTGATTCCTACTGTTGAAGGTGACCAAGACAGCCCTCAGGAGAGAACTGCAGCTGGAAAAGTTCTCCAGAAAAGATGTGGGCAAAGGAGTAATTCCTGAAGGAAGAATAAAAAGGTCAAAGGGTTTTTCTTATGACTCTGGGAGAGGTGTTTCTGTTCTCTCAGCCTCATTTCAATCTCACACTGAAAAACTGGGAGCAGATGAGGGCAAAACACTCAGTTTTCTTGCTTGTTGGGAATCCTGGGACCTATGAAGCTGGGCTATAGAATTTCACCTCCAGAAAGCAGAAATGTCTCAAACACCCCTCGTGCCAGAGAAATGTGCTACCAAAAAGAAGGAACAAGACAATGATGGCACATGCAGAGTCCCACAGAAGTTCAGAGCCCTTGGACTTGGTGGCCCAAGACCACATATCTGACAGTTATCTAAGCAGGTGGACATAAGACAAAGCTGACAAACAAGACGTGATCTCATTCAGAGAGGGAGGGAACTGAGTCACACAGAAATGCACTAACTTCAAGAGGAAACTTCAAAGAGGCCAAGAAATTCAGGCTCAAGGACTCCAAGGAAAAATCTTCAAAGGCTGAGCAATTTGACCCTGGGGCTGGGAACAGTACCAGTGTCCACCCTTTTTGTGACGATAGCGGAAGGGGAAATTTTGCAATTCTCAAAAGTCCACAAACATGCACAAAGACACATGGGGATCATGAAAGATGACTGGCATCACACCTTGGGAGTAAAACCAGCTGAAGTCCCACTGTTCTCTTGAGAGAGTGACAGGACTTTTTCTTGTCAAATCATGGTGGCCCAGCATGAGACTGGATCTGTGTTACAGATATTGGAAGGAAAATTTCCACTGACCTTTCATTTTTCCCAGAGTGTCTTTTGCAACTTGTTCCCTGCTCTGCAAATTGTGTTTAGCTGCTGCTCCAGAAGGATTCTTGGTTCCTGTCTCATCAATGTCACACAGGGACAACAAGTGTGGGGGCATTGAGAGGGATCATTTACACATGAAGTTTTCTCAGGTTATTTCTCATCTCTCTAGAGCAGCATGTTGCTGAGTTGACTACCATCCAGTGCCTTCCTTTGAGTTCATTCTCAGAGGTTTCCTTCAGCCTAAGTGGAAGATGTCCAGCATAAAGAAATGCTAATGTAGAAGAAACTCATTTCCCTGTTGAGAATCTTAGTCCCAGTGCAAGCCACTGCACTTTGACAGGCTTTGAGGACAGCTCTGCAGCTACCCCAGTGCCCCAGTGCACACTGTGCTAGCAAAATAACCAGGAGAAAGACTCTGGAATAGGTGGTTCCAAAGTCACTTGACCGAACAGTGCCCAAGGGCAGATTTGCCTGGCACCAAGGGCAATGAGGATATTTGCCACAGGAGTAGAGAGAAGAGCCTGCAGCAAGGTGAAGCACAACCAGCTAAACCACAGCACTAAGTGCCATGTCCATTCATTGCTTGAACACTTTCAGAGATAGTGACTTACCAATTCTCTGGATAGCCCATTCCAATGCTTGACCACGCTTTCAGTGAAGAAATTCTCCCTGATGTTCAACCTGAACCTCTCCTTGTATAGCATGAGGCCATTTCCTCTTGTCCTGAATATCAACAGGGTCAGCACAGTTTTGCACATTGGGCGAGGACCACACACCTCCCACTGTCACTGTGCACCACACAGCACATCCCTCTGTATAGGCTCAACCCTGCAGCTCCATCCCCTGGGTACCAAGGCCAACTTAATCCAGCTGGCACAGGATTATGCAGAATTGGCTGACAGATGTGATAACAACCATTCCTGAGCTCTCTGGGGCTGCTGCTTGCCAGGCTCTGCTGCAGCCCGAGTTATCTTGCCCTGGCTGCCATGCTCCCCTAGACAGCCAGCACAGGTAGGCACCTTGCCCAGATCAGCCCTTCCCTTCCTTTCCCTTCCTGGGCTGGGCAGACAACAGCACCCAACTGTGTGGGTTTGCTGTCTGCCAGTGATAAAAATCACAGAGAAGAGCTGGATTTTGGTAATGGTTGTGATTTTTTTTCTCTTTTATGTCTGCAACCCTACAACTCTCTCCTGAGCACAGCTTGTGAGAGGCAAAAAAATTTCCGAAGTTGGGAATGGTGAGGATGCACAGTAACAAGCAGAAAAGATTTCCATGGCCCTGAAACCAAGCAATGGTTAGAGGCCAGATGAGGATTTGAGTTTTATTGGCAGAAGCTTGGAAGAAATCCACTAGAATAATTTGGGTTTGCCATGGTGCAAGCAGTATCACAGAACTCTGCTTTGCTGCATGCACCCTTGCTCTGTTTCTTGGGTGCAAGTTTGGCTTTCTGGGTGGGAATGCAGCTGGTTATTGCCAGCCAGGAAACCGGCTCATTTGCCATCAGCAGCAACTGGCTGCCAACACTGCAACTTGGCTTTTAGTCAATATGTGAATTTATTTTTTTCTCAGTGGTAAAGAGAGCTCTGATTTGTCAGAGTGTGTGATTTTGGGGTGTTCCAGGCACTGTGCATTAATTTCATAGTCTGATTTGTATTTGGGACCAAGCTCAAGAAGCACAAGCGAGCTTGGTCTCCTGTTTTCACTTGGACAGGAGATTCAGGCAGGAGGTATTTACATAGCAGTGCTCTGAAAGAATCTGCTTGCCAACTGGGCACTGTGTAGGTTGAAATGTTCAAGCAAGATTCATCCCCAAGTACTGGAGAGACATGGAAGCTGACATCCATTTTGAGTTGAACACATGGGTCTGCCCCAGGACAATGTGGAAAGAAAATGTCATAAAATTGATTAAGACCAGGGCTGAAGTTGATTGATGTGACCATGGGGGTCGTTTGGAGATCCTGCAATCAGCATAGTGTGGAGACTGAAAGGCCAGAAGGAGGAGGAGCAGCCCAGGTAGGTTGGTGTGAAGACTGGGGGGATCTACCTCGTGCCCCTGCTCCTCAGGGAGTTCCTAAATAGATCATTTCAGCTCCCAGCGCTTCAACCAGGAACACCTGCTGAAAGAAGGCTACAGGGTGTAGCGTGAGACTACGGGGATGTGGTGCTTTTCTATTGGCAATACCTAAAAAGCTCTTTGCAGAACTATCCTCACTGACTGATTCCCTTGGCTAACACCTTGTCTCTCTCTGGGCCTTCTATACTCTCTATCCCTGACAGAGGAAACTGAAACTGCTTTTGGCTGTTGCTACCTTTACATCCTTGCTTTTGTGGGGTGCCAAGCAGAAGCCCGGGCTGAAGGGAGCTTCCATGTTGTGGGAACTTTGCAGCCATCCTGTCTCTTCTCACCGCACAGCCAGACTTGCAGCCAGCACAACTGTCTCCATCTTAATCCCTTTCCTTTCAGGTGGGTTGGGAGCAGAAAGGAGGAAAACAGGCTTTGCCAAAAGAGTCAAAGGCTTTGGGAGGCTACAGAAGAAACAAGAGAAGAAGGTAATGCTACTGCACAGATGTGGTGATGCTTATTGCCTGTAGAGACCACGGCAGAACCATGAAAATAATTATGCCTGTGCCTTGAAGGTGAATAAATTAGAAGATTGAGACAGGGAATACACCCTGAAACATGTTTCATGCAAAAAGATTGTTCGAATCTCTGAAGAAATAGCAAATTTGGTGCCTCTCCAACACACTAAATGGGATGCTTCTAGTTTGGGCAGCTTTTGCCTGTTTTACTGTGAGTCATATCCCATCCATGCCACACTAAATCCAGCAAATATTATGAGCACAGAGTAGGAATATGCCCATTGATGGAGGACCTGAAACAAAATAGTTTTACCAAACTTGATATGGGTTATCCATCTCTGAAACTGTTATGCAATTCTGAATATTGCATGTCTGTGTATGTGGCTTATTATTAATTTATGCTTTGGGATTGCATCCTGCCAGGGCAAAGTATATTTATAAAACAGTTATATAGGTGTCTGGAGAAGATGTGTGCCAATGTCAAGTGAAAGTGTGTTGCAGCACTGATTTAAATGACAAGGCTCCGTGCTGATGATTTGGCCCAATGTCCTCATAGCAGAGGCTGTAGGACTCTCATTCACAGATTTCCATATGAAACCTATAACTTCTAGTGGAGGATTTCCATTCCTTCTTACAAGCTCCTTTGGGCCAAGCACACTGTAAATTAAATTACTTTATTTAAGGACTAGAACTAAAACCCTGGAGCCAAACACCTTCTGTCTTCATTCACATTTGAATTTGTGGCTTGGGCCCATCTCCAGCTGTATTGTAGAGTGTCTTTAATTCTTTGGTAAAGTGTAGTCAGAGCCAGTGCATGAGACAAAGTCCAACATGTTGTGTTTCACACTGACATTCAACAGGTCCTTTGAAGTCCATGTACCCATATGCAGAAGTGGGTTATTTTAGAGTAAGAGTGGGATACAGCACTATTGCCTTGTGTTTTCTAAATGAATATTTTACAAGATTTGTGCGATCAAGCACATTCATTCACAGGAAGGAGAAGGAAAACAAATCCTGAGGGCTGAAGGAGAGAAGATCTGCCGTAAGCCCCACCAGGCAGTGTGAAGGCTAAAGTGGAGACCCAGCACCTCTCCTGCTGTGCCCACAGCCTGTGGCATTCGTGACTATCAAGACACCATAAAACCTGGAGAAGAAAGAAAAGATCTGTCCAAAGATACCAAACCGACTCATCTACTGCTTTGCAAACTGAAGTGCAGCATTGTGTGTCTGAGGAGAGGGCAGGTGTCCCACCTACTTTAGATCCAGCCATTTTTCTGCCCCAAAATCACACACCAGAACTGGTGATCTGGAAAGAGGATTGCATCCATTTCAAGGCAATGTTTCAAATATCCATGCCATTTCCGTCTTTTCCACTGGGTTCTCTTGTGCATCTGCTGTGAGTAGCCAGGTCAGCCTGTTCATACAGGGAAATAATGCCTGGCCAGCTGAAAGATGAGAAAATAGGGTGAGATGTCTGTTACAAATATTGGGTCAAGCACGGCACAGCTCGGCTTCCCCAGAATCTGATTTGGGCTGCAAGGCAGGAACCAGTTAACGAGGGAGTCTTGTGCTTTTTTTTCAATGAAGGTGCATGGACACCAAAGAACTGAGAGTCACATGCTGCTGGTGGTTAGGAAATAGTAAAATGCATAAATCCTGAGTTTGGGGGAGACCTCAGCTCAAGGGTACCAATGCTCTTGCAAATAACAAATCCTTCCTCCTTATCTTTCAATATTTATGATGAAAATTGGGTGCAGGGTAGGTAAGGATACATTTTATGGCTCACAGAAAATGCAGTACCAGAACCAGGAGCCCTTCCCTGGGCTCCTGAAAAATGTTCTCTAAATGAAGGATTTAGATGAAGAAAGTGTAGAGGACACTGCTAATACACTGAGTTTGGCCATAGCCTGATGAGTGCTTCTACTCCACATGTGGGCTTTCCCTCTGTTCCACATTCGCCTCTGTGAAAAAAATACAGTGTCCAAAAAGGACTATTATTGGTCTTTCTGGGTCCAGGAATGAAGCTGAACA
>VYZS01038828.1:1233-16230 GCA_013400695.1 Neodrepanis coruscans
CTGGCATCAAGTATATATGTAAATGCCAAAACTAAAAGGTAGGCATAGAACTAACTTCCTAATGAGCTCTCTGCTTCAACACCCCAAGTTAAAAAAAAATCATTGATCCAGCTGTGATTAGTTCTGGATTTTTTTTTCCCCCCCAACAGATAACAAAATAATGAACAATCAAGATGCCATAGAGAAAGCTGTCAGTAGAGGCCAGTGTTTATATAAGATCTCAAGCTACACCAGCTACCCAATGCATGACTTCTACAGGTAACAGGTTCTTTTCCATCACCTNAACTATTAAAACTTTTTTTTTGGAGGAAGTTACACTTGCCCATTTCTGCAGAAAGAGACTGTATTAAAGCGGATGTGTGAGGTGTTGACACTATGGAGCTCAACCTACCAAAAAAGAAAGTGGCAATATGTTGACTCAGGATAACAGAACTGGGCGTTTTAGCATTACTGTGTAAACAAAGACTTTGAAGGGACAGAAGTGAAGAAAAATAAGCTGCAATTTTGTACAGATACCAACTTCTGAGAGCTGGTGTTTTTACAAGTAGCATTGAAACGCAGTCCAATTTGCAGTAGTACTATTCTGTAGACAAGCAGCATTCTTTGTTGCTGCCTTTATGGACATGGGTACCAATTGCTTTTGTAACATGGTAAAAATGTGAGCTAGCACTTCTGCATTTCTTTTGATTTCTTAACATTTATTCAGATTGAGAAATATGATTTTAATGCTTTAATCTCATGTAGTTTGTTTCTAATTTCAAGCAAAAAAAATCTTATTGTACTTGAATGTGTCCTGTTTTGTTAGCACACCTAGACTTGCTGTAACTGTACTCATGTCCCAGTATGTACGTTCTTTCTATGAAAGAGAAAACACTAATCTTAAATTATATCCAGCAATTTTTCTGGTGTCCTCTGAAGTTAGAATAATCTCCTTCCCTGCCCCAGCAATAGTCTGTACTCAAACCACCCTAACAAAAAGAAAAAAGCGAGTGTTTTAATGAGACTTCCTAGACTATAATGCACTATAAAACAAAGTACCCATGTAACTAAGTTTTGTGAAAGAAATTTTACTATGTTTTAAAGTACACAGTAGAAAGTCTCCTCAAAACAGTCTTGTACTTTAATCTGTTCATAGTTTTTTTTGAACAGTCTGGACATTACTTACGTAACCTGCTGGAAAATCACAGCAATTTCCTGCTCTAATGAAGCTGAGACAAGTATATATACAGCCCTATACAGTTTCATAGCTTTTTTCCATTTATGTGTATTGGTGACAGTGGGTAATCAACAGCCTGAAAGTGTATGCATGTACCATAACATCTAGACTTAATATATTGTGGAGTACTCAATAACCATTATGTAGAGGGTAGGTATGAATTAAAGGGTTTAATTTCCTAGGAAAGACAATGGAAAAATGGTCATTTTTAAAAAATAAAGTTTATTAGATCATAATGTTGTCTGTCACTACCTTTTTGAGAAACCGCCCGTACAAATCCGTGTGGTGTTAAAGTCGGTTGATCATCGCGGTGAGTTTCTGGACAGCATTTGCATCACTTGTGGCACCATCCACCACCTGGCACAGATACCTAAGGGAAACAACCACCTTTACTGAATATGGATGAACACGGAGGGGCAGAGCTTTAGGAGACACAGGTGCCAGGTCTGGTGTTAAGGCTGTGAGCAGCAGAGGCTGTGAGGTCCCCTGGTGCCTCCTAGCACTGCCCAGCCTTTCCTCCAGTCTAACTCAGTGCATAGTTACTCCAGCACCTCTTTTTAAAATAAGACTGGCATAAAAAACTGCAGTGCTGATCATGTTCACCCTCCTGCACTGTGAAGTACATTTGATACTGCCAAAAGTAATTTTAACTGCCCCCACTGCTGAGACCAAGCAAAAGCCACTCCCAAAGTTTTAAAATGGGTGCCCCCTAAGCAATGGGCAACTTACCTAAATATTCTCAGTGAAATGGTTGCTTTTTCAAACTCTTTGGCTTTTCTATGCCCCTTCTGAATAACTTCCTCTGGAATATCTGCAAGTCTTGCTGCATTGAAGCCATAGCTCTTTGGGCATGCTCCTTCAATGAACTTGTACAGGAACGTAATTGTTTCCTGGCTTGGATCTTCACTCTCGTTTTCAACCATACATGCCTAGGAAGAGCAAGTTATATGTTGGTATTTGCAATACAGACCTTCAGCCTAATAAATGCATGGAACATCATGTCCTTTTCTCAGAACGCCTGTGCCTCTGGACAGAAGAGCACAGGAAAAGCCTGCATAGCACAAGGAGAAATCTGTGCCTCGTGCTGTGCTTACACATACCATGTGCCCCAGCCGCACAGCCACATTGTGGGAATAGTCCTCCACCAGTGAGTGGTAGTGTGTGGAGAACAGCGTCCGACACTGGATCTTCTCTGCCAGTTCCTTCACAACAGCACTCGCTATTGCTGTTCCGTCAAAAGTAGCTGTGCCTCTGCCTGCAGAAAAAAACAGGAGAGCTTTGGCAGACCAGGGAAAAAGAGCAGCAGAGTAAATTCGATCCAGAGTTTATTTGCTACGGGAGAGAGACACATCCCTTCAATGTTTAAAATAAGAATCGGAGGTAGAATATGCTTTTCTAAAGGCAAATGCATCAGTACATTTGTAGTTTGTTTTTCCACCTCCGTGCTGTGTGGAGGGTGGACAAACAGCAGTGAGAGGATAAGAGCAACCAGAATCAGGGGGAAGTGACCCAAGTATTTTGCCCTGTAACAATTACGCTTCTCTGCACTGCAGGAAAAGATGTTTCTGCTCTCCTGAGGTCTGCTGCAAGTAATTATGCAGAGGAAAAGCAAGAAACCACAGCTGCAAATAGGATAATAATGATGGGGAGCGGGAAGTGGTGTATCAGTTCTGGGACACACAAGAAGTATGTATTTTAGAGAGGATTAGACACTGACCAGTCAAACATCAGAAGCGTTATGTTAAAACCACAGAGTATTAATTACCCAGTTCATCAACGAGAACGAGGGAATGCTCTGTTGCATGCTGGAGAATGCTGGAAGTCTCACTCAGTTCAACAAAGAAGGTACTTTCACCTTTAAAGGAAATGACAGAAAAAAAAAGCCATGAAGTAGTCAAAGATCTGAAAACCACAACTAAAGCCCCATTTAATCTGCACTAGAATCTTGGTTAAGCTGAAGTGAAACTTAACAGCAAACTAAAGATGAACAAAAACATAAAGCTTTTTTCCCAGCATGAAAATGGTGGGCTTCCATTTGCCAGGAAAAGCAGGGTTTGGTTCCTTAAGAGTACAAGCAGGGGCACAAGTACAGTTAATTAAGTTTGGCCACCATACCTGTCTGCCTTTAATAGCACTGGTCAAATGTGTCAGCTGGATAAAAATAGGGGCTCGAAGGATACAAGATAAGATGAATCATTTCCCTCTTCTTGCTCTAAAAGCACAAGATTAGGCCTAAAGTATGTAAGGCTTTCTAGTGCAAAAGAGAGCAGCAGAAAATGTTTCAGATAGACTGGAATTAGTGGTTTGATTGTGATGTCATAAGGTAACAAATTATTTGGATAATAAAGGCTTCATTTGTACCCACTCTACTTGAGTGAAGTATGACAAAAGAAATACTCTGATGCTGAGGCTGGAACATCTCATGGGAGTTTCAGCAACCCAGATAATACAAGGCCTGAAATTTAGACCTGAAATTGGTTTTAGCAGATTACAAGCAGAAGCACACAATTATTCCCACCCTTGCACATGATATTATTAAGTCTGGATATACTAATACTTTAGTAAAATACTGTAGGTTTCATTACAAATAATCACAACCATCAACAATTAATTGAATTTATTCCATTAAAGACAAGCATTTACTTCCTGTACTTGTGCTGTATGAGGACTGCTTTGCTCTTAATATGTTTTCCAACATAAATTGTTAAGCAATCCCGATTTTCTGCGTTTATTTAAGGAAANACCCACTCTACTTGAGTGAAGTATGACAAAAGAAATACTCTGATGCTGAGGCTGGAACATCTCATGGGAGTTTCAGCAACCCAGATAATACAAGGCCTGAAATTTAGACCTGAAATTGGTTTTAGCAGATTACAAGCAGAAGCACACAATTATTCCCACCCTTGCACATGATATTATTAAGTCTGGATATACTAATACTTTAGTAAAATACTGTAGGTTTCATTACAAATAATCACAACCATCAACAATTAATTGAATTTATTCCATTAAAGACAAGCATTTACTTCCTGTACTTGTGCTGTATGAGGACTGCTTTGCTCTTAATATGTTTTCCAACATAAATTGTTAAGCAATCCCGATTTTCTGCGTTTATTTAAGGAAATTTCCAAGACTGAATATGTTTTTAACAGTATTTAAGAATAACCATGTATCCACTTTAGCAAATAAAGTCCTAAAATTGCACAGGAGATTTTAAAATTGTATTATTGAAAAAGTTGACTTTATAAAAGTCCTGTTGACATCTACTGCAAAGCAACTGCAGTGGTACAACTTTGCTTTTGTATCTACAGTGTGCAAACTAATGCATCAAGAACAGATTTCAAAGCTAGTTGTCCTGTGCAGTGTTCAGCCTCACGATGTAAAAAGTTTAAACACTGGTGCACATATTTGGAAAAGACAGTTCTCAGTTAATAAAAAACCTGCAAATGCTACATTTTGCTAGACCACTTCTCATGGGGGAAGGGCAGTTTTTATTCCTACTATAAGCATTTTAAGTATTCTTCTACACTTAAATTTCTTTTTGTACTGAAATTAAACAAAATTGAGACTAGCTAAGAAAGCCTCAATAACATTCTCTAGCTGCAAAGAAAAGCCTTGATTTGGGGAAGTGTAAATATTTTTTTTAATTAAGAACTTAGAATGATTCATTTCCAAATTCCTTATGTGCAACAAGTCTAGTAGGCTTAAATCCTTTCATATCCACTGACCCATATTTTTCAGCAGAGAGATCACAAAAAATCTGTGCCCTCCTTAAATGAGCAGTGATACTACTCTTCCTACCACAACAGTAATTTTCTAGCCCTGTGAACTTTGCCCACCACCACAGGCAGACTTCCCATTTCAGTTATTGTGTCTTCCTCTCCATTAAAGAAACAAAATACCCTAAGAATTGTCAGCTACTGCTTCCAAGAAGGAAGCCTGCCTCTCTTCCTTGTCTGAAGAAATCAGATTTTAGACATAAGGCACTCTGACTGAAACAGGGGGTTTCTAGTCCTTGAGGGAAGGTACAAAAGCAACTCCTGTACAGCAGCTACCCAAACATCACTGTCTTATTTCAGAACACTTAGAAAAAGATACCAGTGTGAGTAGAATATAATCAACTGTATAATATCCAGAAAGATATTCCTCAGACTTGCATCCAGTTGGGAAATGGGCTTTTAATATTAAAACTCATTAAAAGTGATCTTGTCTATGTGTCAAAATGTAGCAAAGGACATGCACGTGAAAGAATTAAAGCACAACTATAATCCTGTTTCTACTCTGAACAAGGAGAGGCAACAGATTAGTTCCCAGCTCTCCCTGCAGAATCAACACGCTGTCCCTTTCCAACTTGCCACTCAGAGCAAGAGAAGGAACTCACTGGGGAAAGGCCAAAGCCCTTTGGACAGCTGGGTTTCAGAAACTCACCCGACATAATTCTGTCGGAGGCGCCGAGCCGCGTGAACACTCTGTCAATCGGGGTGAGCCTGCAGGCTTCAGCAGGGACATAGCACCCCAGCTGAGCCATTATAACCAGGAGACCAGCCTGCAGAACAAACGTGGACACAGTCACATTCCCACATGTGCTTGGAGCTTCAGTTCCACACACAGAACCCGTGGATGAAACTGTGTTTTCCCCTAAAACAAAGACTAGAGTACATAAAGCTTTCCCACTGTTTTAACAGCTCCAGGCTGCAGCATCACAATCTCAAGCAGGACTAAACTACTCTGAAAGGTTTTGAAACACGAGCTGTCACAGCAAGCAGTGTTTATAAAGCAAACTCCCTGTTGCTTTCCCAGTCATGCTGATCTCGTTTCATCTTGTTCAACCTGCAGAAGCATCTTCTGCCACATGATGCCAAGTCCTAGATAAGTCAGCCACTTGAAAAAGATAAAAGGTATTATATCACTTCCCCCAACCATCTCTCTCAGGAGAAATAAAACTTACTCTTCCCTAAAGTAAGTGAAAGTAGAAAATCTATTTAAACATAGGCATTTTCTACCAGACTGTATCTTTACAGTGCAACTGTTGTACTGTGCTGCACACCCTGAAGGCCTCCTTTGACACCTATCTACGGGCAGGCTGTGTAATTCCCTTAGGCAAAACACAGAGGGACTCTGGAACGTTTGATCTTACATAGACAGACAATCACCTGTCTCATAAGCGTAGATTTGCCGCCCATATTTGGGCCAGTTACCAGCACGCAGGAAGCCTCACTGCTGCTTTCTTCATCTCTGCTGCCTATCATGATGTCATTAGGAATAAAATCATCCCCAAAGAAAGTTTTTGTAATGCACGGATGGCGTGAGTTTTTAAGTTCCAGGAAGGGAGGAGCACCATCCACAGGCAGCAGAATTACAGGTCGGCACAGTGGTCCGTCACCATCTTGACTGTAGTGAGCAAGGGACATCAAGACATCTATAAAATGAAGAGAAATTCCAGTAAGTCACACTTTCACCTTTCTTTATTAACTGGGATTCATGTACTCATTGAGTAGCAATTTTGTAAATGGAATTCATTTCAACTCAAAAGTATATGTATAAAAAACTACTTTCTTGCATTGTTTTTTCATTTAGAAAAAGGAGGAAATCAGCTTCTGTGACAATTAATTACTTTATGAAGAATTATAATGCTGCTTGGAAGTTGCCAGAAGAAATGAATATAAATATTAAAATTCTGTTGGTCCAGCAGAAAACAGCAGCACAAGTCCCCCCAGTTAGCTGAGCTCTAAGGTTCTACAAAATGAGACTGTTCTGTGATTTTAGAGGCTTTCCATACACATAACCACAGCTCAGCCTCTACTGGAAACCAATTCAATATTTGCCCTGATGCTGTGGTGTAGCTGATCTCACTGCTTCCCAGATCTCCAAGGAAATCCATTCCTAGCCAACACTCCCTGCCTGCCTGTCCTCCCTTTTCTGCCTCAATGGCATTCAGAGAGTGCTTTCATTTTTCCCTGGAACAAAGACATCCCAGAGTTGCCTTATCCTAGCAGAAAATCCACAGTACAAAAGCCAGTCCCAAGAAGGGAATACAGGAGACTGTTTTATCTCAGAAATTTAAGGAAGATTTGGGGAAGTCTTCCTACCAGACTACCTTCCTCAAGGCTTGACAATGAACACATTTTTATTTTTAAACACTGCCAAGAGCACAGCCTGATCAGATGGAAAGGAGATATCTAGCAGATTAGTTTTTTATTCATCCATTTAATAAGAAGGTACTAATCCTTACACAAGAACCTGGAAGCAGTGAGACCCACCAGGCTACGCTGAACTGTGAGAAATACTTGGCTGCACACCTAAAACCACACAACAGGATTGAAAATAGAGCTTGCGCACATCAAGACCCAGCAACTGTCCTGCCATTTACTGACAGGAAGGAAACAGGGAATCACTGTTAAGTATCAAAGCTGTTACTACAATTGGAGTTTTTAAACTATGTGATAAAAGTTGGGAACAAGCCTTTATTGCTTATCCAGATCAGATATCATCATTTCCTACAGGAGAGTAATTTTAGTCTATGCCAGAATGAAGCAAAGCTCTTACCCAGTACAGCAATACACTCCACAGCTGTCTGCCAGTCTTTGCTGTTCTTATCAAAGTTGTAGAACAAGCGCCTCATGCAGTCCTTCAGTGCGGCATCACGGCGCTCTTCGGCATTGACCATTGCCGCCAGCATCCTCTCGATCTCCTTGGTCCAGTAACGTTTGTATCCCTTCCTGCTTGACCTCAACTCGTATTCCTCAGGCAAATTACGTGATACAACACTTTCCGGTATTTCCATCTGGTATCGGTTTTTGCCTGTCCCCCAGTACTGCACGGATTTGAATCCAAGCAGTTTGCGTTGCTTATCCAGGTACTTCTGAAGATCCTCCTCAACACCTTTAATATCTTGTAGTGCTTCATCATAATCAGGGTCAAAACCTGCCTTTGGAGTGATCACTCCTGTCTTCCGAGCCTGGTTGTGATCAAAAGCAGTATCCCATCTTGCAAGCTCTGCACTCAAGTCTGGGAAGCGGCCGTCTGGATTTTTGGCTTTGTGGGTGACAATCTGCTTTAGGACTTTAGATTTGAAGTCACTGGCAATCTCTTCCATGACATCGACAATTTCATTCATTACTTTAAACCCCTCCAGTGCAGACAAAAAGTCAGCAATTTTTTTTTTACTGTATTTGATTTCTTCATAAAAGACGGCTCTGCTGTCAGGATGGTTCTGACTTTTAAGTGGTGAGCCAATACTGTGAATTTTGCTGAGCAGCCTTTCGAGATCAGGCAGTTTCTTTAGGTGCTCACTAACTTCAGACATTTTATCTGGCACTGCCAGGAGGTCCTCAACAGCATCCAAACGATCGTTGATGGATTTAGGATTACAAAGCGGAGCACAGAGCCATTGCTTCAGGAGTCGCTTCCCAAATGGCGTACAACAAGAATCAATCCTTTCCAACAAAGTACCTTCTGTGGTTCCATTCGTTCCATTCTGCAGGACTTCCAAGTTCATCAGGGTGACTCCATCCAGCACCATCCGCTGGCCAGTTTTGGCAAACAAACTACTTGAACTCATAGTTTTTGCAGTAGCAATATCCACAGGGACATATTCCTCAAAGTTTGCCTGAGATAACAGTTCCTGATCAATCAAACATCTTTTGAGATAGAAGACACATCCCCCAAGAGCTGACAAAGCTAATTCACTGTTTTCACCAGGAGTTAATCCCAGTGAGTCACTCTCTGAAGTCAGAGATTTGATTACAGAGGGCAGAGAACATCCATTTTCAGAGTTCTGTTTCTCCTTGAAATACCCTTCTTCAAGAAGGACTTTTAGTGTTTTAGACGCATTCCAGAACTGGGAACCGGAGATCAGCCCTTCCTGAATGCAAGAAACAAGTGAGCCCTTCAGTATCTTCTGTGTGTCCACAGACAGGTTGCCCTTCTCATACAGTACCTGCACGGGAGTGTAATGTGCTACCAAAGTCCTAAACCTCGAGCAGTGACGGTCGTCTGAGAACTGGCCTACAAAAAACTTCCCCACAGACGTGTCAACAAAGCAGACCCCGTAAACACGTTGTCCGGAGGAGTCTTCTTTTTCCTTAAGACACAGAAGGTATTTGCTGTGGTTCTCAGAAGGATCACAGTCCATAATGCTGTAAGTCTGAGTTCCTTTGGTGATGATCCTGCAGATTTCTCTGCGTACCACCTTGTCAAACCTTGTTGAGTGGGCTGTTGACTTGCAGCGTGCTTCCATCATTTCAGGAGTTTCTGTTTGCTCAACACGGGCTACCTTGTAGCCCTTCTGCACTAGAACATCAGAGAATCTGCCAAATGCAATTTCTGGAAAACCTGAATGGGCCCAAGTACCTTTCATAAAGATCAGGCCCAGCTCATTTACACCAATGACTGCATCCATATGATACAACTCATAGAACTTTCCAACTTTGTAGAAAATCACAGCATCAAAGTTTTGACTTTTCAGCTGCCACCACCTCCGCATTCCTGGCGTACACTTGTTGAGATAATCCTCGGGCACATAGAGAGTAGAAGGGTCATAATCAGGGTCACTCTGACGCTTCCTGTGTGCATCTTTCTTTTTCCCTTCCTGCAGCCAATCAAGCTTTTCATGTTCCCACACCGTGTAGCCACTGATGCCTCCATTGCAAGCATTTGCTTGAGATTCAAAACTCTCAGGTGCTGTGAATGATGTCAGCTTAGACTTGGCTTCTGAAGAGACTGTGGCTGCTCTTTTGGGAGTTTCAGAAGATTCATTTCCTAAGCTACTCCTTTTAGCAGGCTTTTTCACATCTGTTCTCTTTCGTTTAGAAGGGACTTTTATGGGACTTTCTGCAACACTCTCTGCATCTGTCTCTGTGTCAGAAGATTCATTTTCATCCACCCCACTACTCCCCTCCTCACTGCTTGCTGCTTCTTTTACATCAGGCTTGAACTCTGTGTCAGAGCCATCATGGTCACTGTCAGAATCCAACACTCTTCTTCTCTTGGCTGTTACGGCTCTTTCCCTGCTCTTTATTCGCTTATTACTCTTCATATCTTCCTCACTATTGTAGTCATCACTGTTGCCTGATGCATGTTCACTCCCCTCCTGGAAAAATAAATTATTTTACCCATAGATAGTTCTGGCTACAAAGTCACTGCTGCAAAAGAAGTGCAATAATTTAGTGGCTCTGACACTTCAAGCACGAGACAGGAGAGCCTGAGCCAATTCCATTTGCCTTAACAGAATTCATTTTTTTTCTAGATAACGAACTGCTAATGGCCAGTGGCATAATTACTCTCATTGGTATTCTATATAGTCTCATTCATTACTGTGCATAGGTGATGCTGAGGAACAAAACATTTGAACTGCACAAAAAGCATGTGGCATATGAAACTCAGCACAAAGGATGAACACCTCCAAAAACCAACTCAATGTTAACTTTTGTCAGAAATGTGATGAGGTTTTGCCACCTTTCAGTATTAAGCCCATGTGAGTTTTGCCCTTGATTTTTGTTTTTAACTACCTATATCGACCTAGAAACATACTACCTTATAGTAACCCTCAAGAAGACTGTGCAGGGTAGAAGAAAAGAAACTCCATTATTTGCCTTTTCAGCCTCAAACTTAAAAAATTCCAGCAACAGCGCTGCAAAAAACCATCAGTGGAGGAACTGTGGTGAGTACAAGGTGCCAGTGCCCACTGCACCACTGCCATGAACTCAACACAATGCTTGGAGTATCACCTGTCCCTCAGGGCAATGTCACACTGGAGACAGAGTAGATGGGTAATGCTGATAGAAGAGCTAAGGGAAGCCACTACCCCACTGATAGTTTCCTCATACCATTCTTCCCTAAAGAAATCTGTTCTGAGGCATATGGTGCTATTGAAATAATATTTGAACCATTCACAGTACAACATGAGTGCAATATAATAAAAGAGCTCCTTTTAGTTAACTCACCTACAGACTGGTGTTAATAGTACAAGAATTGGTATTTTAGTGCTACTCCACAAGACGAGGGCAGACTCCAAAACTCAATTTAACACCTTAGGTGAAGACTCAGAAAGTTACAAATTTCCACATTATGAAACACTAAAACTTCAGATAAACTTAGGGCAATTTGGAATATGAAAAGCAGGCAGAGAAGATAAAGATGGACCAGAAAAAAGCACCTATGAGTGAGAAAGTGGGTCAGCTGAGATACCCAGGGAGTGATCAGTGAATGAGAGACAGGGAAGTTAAGTAGCTTCTGAGGTCAGTCCTTACCATGCAGAACACCAAACAGACTTGTCTTTCAAACTAGAAAATGTAAGAGACCAGCATATGCCCTGACAACAAAGAAGCAGTATAAAAAAGGACATATGGATCTATATGCACACGTGACTAAAGAGGAAATAAGCTGTGATTACTGTACCAGAGAAAGCAGGACATTCCATGCTTAGTTCCAAGACACGGCTTCTGAGTTCTAGCACTATTTCTGAAAATGACAGCAAGTAAGAAAAATTGTACCTCCATTTCCTCTTCTTCCTCCTCCTCTGTGTCTGAAGGTTCATTGCATACTGCCAGCTCAAGCCGCTTCGTTTTATCTTTGCTCATTGCATCGTCTGCCAGCACCATGGCTCTTTTAATTTCAGGCTTTGTACTGTAAAACATTCCTCCCTTCAGCGTCTCCCCATCTGATGAACCTGTAAAACCAGGAATTTGTCAGAAAACTGAAGTTAGGCTACTGTTTAGCCAGTCCTTTAATTAGTATTCATACTTCTCTCTTAAATGTATTCAGACAACACGTATAATTCCCCAACGTTGTGTTTGTTACCAGTTATTCCCACCACATCTTAAATATAGCAACCCATCACTCATTCAGCCTGATAAACTACCCCTAGAGAAAGTATAAACACTTACAAATGAAAAGCCTACCTCGTGCATGAGCACTTGAAGAATTGCTTCTATTTCTGTAACTCATTACCACATGTGAACACATTAAGCTGAGCTCTAAACACCCTCACACTAACTGTAGTCACTACTGAAATAACGCTTCACACTTGCAGTGCAGCAGACAGGCCTGACTGACACCGCAGTGACAGGTAAGTTCAACCACAAAGTTATCTCCATGTTATATATGTGTGTGGCATATATATGTGGCATAAGTCACCCATGCCACAGATCTCTGGATTAAATCTCTGCTGGCCTCCAGACTGCTCCTAGAAGTGCAGACCCAAGGTATCCAGACCCAAACCAATCTATTAGCCAGATTAGCTAATCCTCAGTCATGCTGGAGATTCACCCTGACACTGCAGGGTATCGAGCAAAGCCTGCTATTAATAACTGCACCATTCCCTCATCTTCTTTCACAGCCCCTGAGCACCACAGTTCCGCCTTCCACCGCCTGTACACAGCACAAAAACAAAGCCAACCAATCCACAGACTGATTTCTAGAAAGGGTCCACAAAGACACTGAGATTCCTCTTAATGCCACGCTCAAGAAAATAATTCTATATATAAAATATCATATGTTCAACTCAGGGAAAGGAAAAAGAGGGACACAAGAGAAGGTGATAGATAGAGAAAGGCGATTCCTGCTTCTGCTCCAACAAGTTTATCTATCTGCAGTTGGATCTGCCTGGATAGGTCCTTACACCCATTCTTGTGAACCCCATCCACCCCCGCTGCTGACTGAAGCTTCAGCTCCAACTCAGAGGCAGGCAAAAGGCAGCAGAGTTCCACGAGGCCACTACCTCAGAAACAGGCCAAATGGCATCCTTGCCCACACTCACTTCTTTCCGTTTGCAGTAGCAAAGCTGGGAGTTACAAGTAGCTGCTTCTACAGCACAAATGCAACACATTAACCATCCAGATCTCCATTTTAGTTCTCCAAATGCCAAGAGGCAAACTAGAGATATTCTGCATTAATATTAAATGCAATTCAACTATGGCAAGAGAAAAATCTCCTCATGTAATTTAACTGCACACTGTAAGTGTGCAACACCTGCATTTACCCTTTATCAACTGGTATGCACCTCCCCTTCTTGCATGTCCACTGTTACATGTGCTGTCTGTATTTACTTGGGTATAAACAATAACCAACCAAAGAAACTTCTCCATTTTCTTACCAAAAGGCTCCAACACTCTTACTTTGTATATAAAGATGTTTTTTGTTCAGATTTTAAAGTAAACCATGTATTTTAATTTTTTTTTACTCTGTTCTGCATTCGACACATTTCTCATGGACAGATCTGTGTATTTGTGCTTGAACTTATTTTTTCCACAATTTTTTAAGAACCCCTCTTACGGCATCACTTTAAGTAAGCAGATTAATTCTCCTTACCTGTATTTATTTTTAAGTGCAACTGCAAGCTCTTAAAATCCATTTGATTCTTTTAAAATACCTTCAGGGAAGGCACATATAAATCACAGACCAATTCACTTGACTTACATTATGCAGTACATTGAAGTATAAAGGAGCCAAAAAAATGTGGCTACATGATCACATGAGATGAACCTCTGACTTGTAAAAAGGAAGAAACTGTTTAAATCCAGTTATTTCACTGACATAAGCAAATCCTAAAGCACATCAGAAATACTGTATTACACCCAAAGTACCTGACTAACAAGACAGTTGACAGCAACATGATTTACACATGACAGCTGACAGCCAATGATTTAGTTTTTAGCAACAGTAAAATTATGAAACAAGGGGAAAACAGATCATGATTATTAATAAGGTGAGATTTATTATGCAAAATTTTAATTCTTGATATTTATTTTTCACTAGTTAGCCACATCATTTCTTTAATATGACAAACACCCAAGTTTGCTTGATAACTACAAGCACCACCACAAACACACTTAATTCTCAAGTTATATATTTTATTAACAAAACTGCTTCACTACCTGAAAGAAACATCACAGTAAAATTAATTTTAGTTACCTAATATCCTGGCCCTAGTCTTTTGATTCTGGACAAACTACAGTTCCTAAATAGCCACTTAAACACTGGGTTCAACATTCCTAATAAATTAAGGATTTCAGGGCTAAAAGCAGAAATACTGGATTTATCCTTTAGATACTTATGTTGACAGGAGAAATAAAAAAAAATCTATAAAACATAAGCAAGATTTAAGTTTGCTTAATCAGTTGTTCCAATCAAATATACAAGAGGGCTTAGCAGTTTATGTTCAAAGAACTGTATAACCATAAATGTACCTGTAACTCTCAAAAACTTGCTTTCTTGAATTTACAAAGCACAAAACATGCTCAATTTTAATCTTGGTTTTGCTGTTCTGATTTTGAGCCTATTTTTACAAAACAAGTGGCATGTTTTTACTTCACAAAGTTTAGTTTGTATCTCTTACCTTTATATGGCCTCAGGTATTTAATACTGATCCAGCCCCTTGTAGGGCTGTCATCAAAAAACTGCACATGGACACGAGTGGATTTTCCTTTTCCTCTGATTATTGTTCTTTCGGTCGGGTGGTTGTATATGAGACATGGCCACCAAGGATATCCTTCCATCTTGGCCCACACCAAGTCCCCAGGAGAATGATCACAGGAGACACTGCAGAGACAACACAAGTGTAACTTAAGGAACATTTAAAACAGCTCTCTTCATAAGTGTAGCTGCACACTGTCTCTGAGCAGCTGATGCTCTTTAGGTCTTGAAAGGCTCCCAGGTGTTACAACCTGGATTACACAGTCCTTCTATAGCACAACCAACACCTCTCCAATCTTTTTTACTTGCTCCTTGAAGTTCTACTAGATCCCCACAGAGATAGTGCTTTATCATAGAATGGTTTGGGT
>VYZS01038832.1:2251-22996 GCA_013400695.1 Neodrepanis coruscans
GGTAAGGATTTGGCAGCCCAGAAACCAGCCTAAGTGTCCCTAAAAATCATTGCTTTCTGTTTTACAAAGACTAAGGGAAGATTTCAGAGCCTGCTGGCTGAACTCATGGTTCACTCATGGTGTTACTGAATACCTACCACAATGAGACCCCAATCTCTAATTACCAGTATGACCTACATGGTAACAAATGGTTTGCCACACATGGCAAATTGCTTTAAAAGAAGTTATGATCCAAATTAAAACTTGACTGCTTTAAACCAGTCTGAAAGGCCTAATGGATATAGTACAACTCAAAAGGACTGAAACATCTTAGTTCTTACATCTTAAACAAGACTTAGACTAAAGGAATTTTAGCAAATCAAAACTATACAGTGAGATTTCACATATTCCTAGAAACAAGCTGGAAATGGCCATCCTAGACCTAACCATCCCAGGGTAACCAGCAGATCCTCAATATATTTAGAAAACAACCATTCAAATCATTAAAGTAGAGGAGAAAAAGCTCCCCAGACAAGAACTGTATTATCTGGATCTAAATTTCAATCACTTTACAAAGGGGAAATTCCCCTGGTTCCCCAGCACCTGCCATAAGTCTTTACAGATACTACAGATAAAGCTATTTAAACATTAGTACAAATAAGATATCCTGTCACTCAGAATCTCATACCATAAATAACAAATGGGAAAAAAAACATTAAAGGGGTTATGTAAAGAACTACCAAAAGCCATAAGAACCACCATCACCACAGCAATTCTAACTTCTTTATGACAGTGCTATACAAGAACAGGAAGGCTCACATTTTGAAATCACAACATGAAACACCCTATTTTCAAATTTTAAGATTAAACCTACCCACAGCCTGTCTTGTGCATTCTCTAAAGGGTCCCTCAAATTTGGTATTGCTCTTCACATGAGGTTACCTAATATGCTGTTTCATGCATCAAAATGCTTCTCAGTTGATGCAGAGTTTTGAGTAAGGCCTTCAGGAGGATCACACACAAAAGGATGCAATTCACACTGGGGGTCTTCTTCTCTCCCTGACACTTTTAGCCTATTTCCCCTCAGTTTCATTCTATGACTCCTAGCTTAACCTATACTCATATGCAGGCAGCAACTGCAAACACTTAATTGCAAAAGCAATTGCAAAGTCATCAAAATGGGACTTGGAGGCACTCAGAATTTTTTTCCCTGCAGCTCTAAGGAAGCCTTACAGTGTGGCTGGGGAGCAAATGACCTAGTGCAGTGAGCTTCCATCCCCCATAAGAAAAAGGGAGACAACACTGCTCCAACTCCTCCAATTAAGACACATCAATGACTGAAGGACTCCAATACTAGGGTGACAAAGTCTCAAATGTAGCTACAGCCATTCTCTCTTACTTTATTATTTTAGTGCCTCCATAGAAACACAAGGTGAGGGATAAAAATTTCTCCCTTTGTAGAGTTAGATGGAAAGAAACAGCTGTGAAGTCTTTTCCACCTCTGCTGCTAATAACAAAATGCAAAAGCACAGTGGCAGCAATAGGGAGAAAAAAAGCACTACAGTGATATGTGTCTGATCTGCAACATTTAAGTGCAACTCACTTGTGAATTTAGAAGGTTAAAGGTATCCACAAAGTAAGTGAGATTAGTTTCAGTTTATTGTCACTTTNCTTTTTGGAGAATGAGAAAGCTTGGAAAACAAGTTCAGTACTCTGTTTAATCAGAGTACCTATAAATTGTCTTCCTTCAAAACATGAACCTGAAAAAGGGAACGGTATCTTTGCCTTCCTCTGCTTTCAGTACCTGAAATAATGCCTTAGAAAATGGAACTCTAAAAACAACATTAAGGAGATGATAACAGGAATTAATTGAACCTAGAAACACAGAAGAACCACTTGGTGGAGACTGCCTTTTATACATTTACTAATGGGAAGGGCAGAAACTTTCCCAAGACTCTCCATATCATCCACAGCAACACTGGACTCTCTGGGGGGAATTAAACCTCACATTGTGACTTTCCCCTTCAAATTAAAAAGCCCCCAAATATTCCACTGGAAAAACCTTGAATGATTACAAGCAATGAAGGACATAAGCTCTTTAATATTCAAGGTAGAAATATTCTTGTGTCTCTGGTTCCTGCTACTGCTATACTTTTTTGGTTTGGAGGCAAACCGAGCACCTATTTAGAACTTCTTATCAGACAAAACATATTTTTTAATGTTTGTACAGAGAAATAAGCAGTCCTATCAATCCCTTAAGGAACAAAGCACCCATTTTCTTTGTAAGCACGGGTGACTTCCAAGGGACATCAGGGACCAGTGCAGAAGACATGTGGGCATGCAGTCCCACAATGAATTCTTGCTCTTTTGAGGCATTTCATCTGTAAGATACAACTGAAACAAACCAAATTTTCCCCAAAACTAGAGGTGGAAAGAAGAGTTAACTTCCTCTTTCTCTTCCCTCATTTTTCTCTTTGCACCCTACCATCCCATTTGCAAAGAAATAACTCCTCCTTCACTTTCACAAAAGAAGCCTTAGAGCTCCGTTTCCTTCTGGGCTTACAGACCAGACTCAGTCTTGTTATGTTGTATGAACATGGTTCTTCTTGAATTTTTCTGCCCTCTAGCTGTTCAATCTCAAATAAACCCTCTCAGGAGCATACAACAATTTTAATGTGCTACTGAAGAACTTGTAAGATATAAAGCACTTATATACATGCAAAGATCTGTGCATTTTCAGGAAAGTTTTTCAGCTACATACTCAAGCCCTGTGGACTTACGGGGATTTCAGGAGATACTTCAGTGATTTCCATAATCAGGACTAACACATAACTTTCTACTCTAAAGACCTTTAAGGTGGTTATTAAAGCCCCTCTCTTTCTATGTGCTTAAAGGTTTGCGCAGCAGCAAAGGAAGCAGAACCAGCAAGCTCAGCTCTCATTTCTGTCACAGGTTCATTCCAGAAATTTTTCCTGGGCCTCAGTTTACCAAAAGCAGAAGAGTTCGCACTGCTCTGTCATAGATTGTTTTTAAGTTGATTAACCCTAAAAGTAGAAATATTTCTGAATATTGAATAATAATTCCTCAGTCGCTGAATGCTTTCTCTAGACAACAGCCCTGAAGAATTACAGTGCTTAGGATCCTTGACACCCTGCTTTCTCTCAGCAGGAAGACACTCATCTGGAAAAACTCTGCCTTTTCCCAGTCTGACAGTATCCCCAGAGATCTCCCAGGCAACAGGGAGAAAAAGTGTGTGTAGAACGGTATTTTGATCCAGCTCTGGAAACTGTGCCTGACAAGGTTCCCTGAGAAACCACTGGGGAAACACTATCCTCAAGAGGGCAGATCAGAGCGATTTAGACATGCCTCTGACTCAGCTTGTGAAGAAGCCCCCTTTTCTCTACCCCCTGCTCAGGGACCCAGATGGTGCTAGGAAGCCTCAGCTCTGTGTCCAGGCAAGATGCACAATGCCAGAGATGCAGTGTTTCCTCTTCTTATTGAAAAGATGCAACTTTATTCAATTCAAGCTATTAAGAAGAAGCTGAAGAAATGGGAGACTGGTCTGAAGTGCATTACAGGAAAAAATCTGTGTCTTTAAAAGTACCTAGTCATCTCAGCTACCCAAATCAGGATACTATGACCAATCCGAATTGTGTATGCTTCTGACTATTTCTCAGTCGATGACTTCCTTTATGTCAGTCTCAAAACTCATTATCGCTTTTTGAAAAAGTGGCACAAATCAGAACATGTTCCAAGAACACAGTAATCAAACTCCTCCAGAAAAATACACTGGTAATTAACCAACAGGCTGTTCCTAAATGGGATGACTTCACTGCACAGAGAGCTTGTTGCAACTGCTCCTAAGCAGCAAGGCAAGGGGGTGTTGAAGGGCGGGGGATGCAGAAAAAGGTAAGAACTGCAAAAGTGTATGCTTTTGTATTAGTGAAGTACTGTAACACCTATCTTCTCTCTTCGTCTTCAGGTATGGTAGATTATCTGAGATTACAACAGAGACTTGTGATGGTCGAATGTATCGATAAAATGCAGTATGAGCAAAGGTCATAGCAATAAATAAATGAACATTCTGTTTGTGTTTTTAATCAACTTAAGAAACAGACTTCATAATACAAACACTGAGATTAGAGCCAACTCATCTTCCCTCTCTTTTATGAAGGTAGCTCAAGCATTTCACCCTCTGCTTTTTTTTTAGCTAGGCTCCCAGAAATTCTGCCCATTCACACCACCTCAATGGGCACGCTTCTGCCCTCTGTGCAGAAGTGACCTGACATGCCATTTAAGGACAGTTCCCAAGGGTCAAAGCTGAGTGGCCAGGGCAGAGAGGGTCATGGGCCCTGGCATCGGCAGAGATGCTGACTCACTCCACAACCTTGGCCAACTCCCCTCCGCTGAAAACAGAACTGCACCAGCAAAAAGATGCTCTAGTTGAGTTTCACTCCCCTGCGCAGACTGTCAAGGGTTTACCAGCGGGATGGCCATAGTGAGAGGGACAGATTGAGAGCCATGTTACCAGGGTCCATCCATCCTGCCCAGTCCTTGCCAGACTGCTTGAAACCTAAAGGACTCCACTATCAAACATCCTCCCAATTCCCTCTCCTCAATTACTTCAGGAAAAAAAAAAGAGTTAGCAACATGACTATGACCAAGTTAGTTAATTTTGTCATCAGCCCATGCAGTAGTCCATCCAAAGTGTTTTCAAAACTACCCTCTTCGCCTTATTTTCCTTTTTTCCTATTCATTTCTTTTTTTCCCTTTCATTATCTACTTCCACCAGTATGGAATCACCTCCATCCTCTCATTTTCCCTACCATGGCTCACATGCTAGCCATTGTACTTGTGTTTGTGGCATGACAAAAGGCAGCTTTTAATTTCACTTGTACCTCTGAGCTTCTTCTCACAGTGATCAGCTCCACTTCCCAAGGAACAGCAAGCACTGGAACCACAGTGTGGGTCAGCATATGCAGGTGGCAGGTGAACCAGGCAAAAACCCCTGAACTCAGAGGTTTTGGGATGGGGGGGGCAATGAAGGAAGGGTGGACATTAGGCAGAGAGAAGCCGCAGCACCATTTAAACCCAGTGCAGACGTTGGCAGTCTTAACAGACTGTTTGTGGTATCAGACAGACCAAGAAAGACAGGCTATCACCATAGCCCCTATAAGCCCTTTGTTGTTTTACCCAGGGATAGCAAATATGGGGTCTATATGTACTTAAAAAAAATGTAGATGCACAACTGGTTTACTCCTGACTCAGAAGTGTCAGCTGGAACTGCAGCTAACAGAATCCTTTGAGAATAGGACATTTATTTGGATAAAGTTTCCTGTTTTTCAAATATGTCTGGTTTTCTGTACACAGAAAAATAAACCTCATGCATAAAGGAAAAAAAATCCAGAGAAACTTATATCTGCAACATGGACAGCATGAGTATCAGTGGTCAGACTACAACCAGCAGACCTATCAGTCTTGCAAGTGGTGATAACAGAACTCTTTAGCAGTTGTTATAAATAACCAAAATAATGAAAGCAACCAGCGAGAGGCATAGTAAGCCCTTACTTAAAAGGAGGGCTTGAAATAAACCCAACAAAGAATCTGCCTGGATCACAGGCTTGCCTGCAATGCACAGGAATCCTTTAAGGCAGGCCAGTGTTCAGGGATTTCATCTGAAGCATGCTCGAAGGAGATGGCGTTCATTTCTCTTTTCTTAAAGTACTTGTAGCACAGCACACGGATGAGAGAGCAAATGAGTTCTTTAAGTGCTACCAGGTGAATCCAGAAAGGAAGCAAGATGGGGTTAAAAAGCTACAAGAATTCCAAGGGCCTGCAAAATAACACCTTAAAACCCCTGCTAAGTAACCCTAGAGATAATGATAAAACTAATCTTACCTTTAAAGTTTCCAATGAACAAGCCAGGCAGAATCTGTGAGAAAGAAATATAGTATCAAATATAGATATCTTGTGGTAAGACAATTTGACAAAGTTCAATTTGCATACAGGATGGAACATACTACTTTAGCAGACTATTGTTAAATGCAATCTAAAACATGCTCACAACATTTTGTGCCTCTTTGCAACCTTCTCAAACTAAACAGCTCTAGGCACACTGTGCCTTGACAGCTTTCGCTGGCAGCCAGAGGTTGTTAATCACCAGGACTCTCACATAATGGAGGCTCTCCAAGGATAGCAAATGTGGTTTACAAATATGAAGTGGGCCTCGCAAAACACCTTTCCCCCTGCCTCCTGCAGCAGGGTAAGAGTTACCCTCATGGAACTAATGATGAAACTTCACACAGCAAAGGTGATTTGCCTAAAGTTGAAAAGGAGGCTGGTCAAAGCCCTGAAAAACGACAACCTTCGAGGCTTTTGAAATGCAAAGCCATGCAAGTTAGGGCTGCAGCACTGTGGGGCTCTTGGACGATATCACTGCAAACAACGGCTTGTGTGTTCACATAGAAAGGGAACTGCTGAGAAAGTCTCTGAGTTGCATGTTTCTCTTCCAGATCTACCCACTCGCCCCAACACTCCCAGAAGCCTGCAAAGGTCTCAATTACAGGACATTCTTTAACTGGGGAGTTTCAAGGTCTGCCCAAGGACCAGCCTGTGCAGTCTGAGAATACGTGCACACACATTCACAGAGGCAGGTGACACTGTAGTGCTATTCCTCCCACTCTCTCATAACCCTCCCGACTTGGGAACAGCAGTAAGGACATAAAAAACGCAAAACCAGGCACGCCGTACACACATTCTCTGGCCAAGAATTTTATCCTCTGCCACCTTAAGTCTCTGACCCCCACCCACATCCTTTGAAGAGACCAGAACTGTGGTGGTGAAACCATGTGATCCGTTTTTTTTCAGTGCATGCTGGGCATACCACCAGTACAGATATGTCAGCACTGACTTCCTAGAGCCTTAGCAACACCCAAGTGTCACCACAACAGCAGCAACAGTCACTCAGGCATAGCTATTTAAAGGGAAAACTCCACCCATTTTGCTCAATCCGGCAGCCGCGAAGTTCCGAAAGTCATGAAGGACTTGGCATCCCGGATTATCGCCACAGTCTCCGTCTCACTGCAGCCTTCCTGCTGGAAGGCAAACCAGCTCACCACGAAAATCTTATCAGGCCAGCAGAAGAGCCTGCAAAATAGCTTCTGACCTGCCTTAACTCCAGGACTTTCATCTGATAAAAGCATTGTGTTCACTGTTGTCTATCTCACTTTGCAGAAAACAGGCTGCGGCACTTCGTGCAAATATTCCTCCCTCCAAGCTTTGCTGGGTGATCTCTCCCTGTCTGCTGTGTCACACCAGCTCTAAATACGGGGCTCAATTCTCCTCCCAGTATTGAAAGATGGCTTCTTGAGGACCCTTGCTGTAGCTTGTAGACCCTTGCTTGCCACAAGGTCTACAACACTAAACAACACTACCTGGTCAAGAAAACAGTTCTTTAGTCTGGTACAAACAGGCGCCTGTAAGTTTTGCAAAGATAAGCTCAGACAGCTTTCTCCCCTTTCATTCTCTCTTCATTTGTAGAAATCCAACATTCTTAAAAAAGAATGCAAAAATCCTCAGGGCAGTTTCCGATGCCAGGGTATTGAGTAGGGAAAAGAACCTTTACAACATCCTGCTGTCCCTTTTCACATGTACAAGACTCATCGTTTCAAGGAACAATTCAATAATTCAAGGACACTTGATGACTCTGCTAGAAGTGCAGCTCCAAGGCCACCATACCAGGCTAGTAAGCAGAAGCCCAAAGCTGCTCCAGAGAGGAGAGTACACAAGTCATTGCTAACAAGACCAAATTCTGCAAACAAAATCACGTTCTAAAGCAAAAGGGAGTCAAGTTATGAATGAATTTCATGAACTAAAACCCCAGAAAGCTCCCCCAACTTAAACGTAAAAAAACAAAAAAATGAAAAAAGTCTTTAGTATTTTTAAATAGCTGTCTGGTATTTCCTATCTGCAGCACAAATCTCCAGTCACACAACCACTACTGTAGACTATAGCATTTTAGACTCCAGGACATTATTTCTGCATCAAATGTATGCTCTCAAGGGAGGATAAAAGCTTAATTTCCAGTCACAGTCATTAAGCTTAGACATTAGAAATTAAAGATACCAAGAAACACTGGTGGGTTGCAGAAATGAGGTTTCTTGTTAGCAAAGGAGGAAAAATCCAGAAGTCTGCATTTATGCACCATGAAGCAACGCTATATGCTAGATAAGAAATTAGGACACTGTGCAACCAAGGACAGATGTTACCCCTGTTGTCCTAGTCATTCTAGAAGCAAGAAACACTACTATGGGTGAAAGCTACCTGGAAAGAAGTGAATCTTCATGTCATGCTGACTAATACTTCAGCACCCAGCTATGGCTGGGAACTTTCAGCTGTGTCATCTCACACTGCCTTCAGTAACTGCAACTCTGAGCCACGCAAAATGAAGGCCGATGGCTGCTAGGGGCGTGTGAGAGAGAACGGGTGGGAGTCAGAAGAGTAGAAAAATAAGGTGGTTGTTTTTGTGAACTCTTCAACCACTGCTTTATGAATAAAAACAGTAGCCTCTTTATATCATCCGAAATATTGAGAAGATGACCACAGACTAAATAACAGATGTAGAAGAATGCACAACCAAGGGACAAGGACACCAACACCTGTCTTCCTTTGCACCTCACATGAGAGCAGCTCACATCCTCCACCTTGCACGAAGGCAGAGCCCTGCAACAGCCAACAGTTGCTCCAGTTGCTAATGCTTCTCATCAGTCCTCTCTAATAATGCACCTCTCAGGAAAATGGCTTAATGGGCTAGTTCACAGCTGTTTTCTATACAGACAAACGCTTATAATATAGCCTCTAACTCCTTGCCCAACACTGCTTCTAGATGCGTTAATACTGATGGGCGCCCCAGAGGAGTTCATGGGGCATTTCTGGAGATGGCCAGATGCTGCAGAAAGGCAGACAAGCCTACTTTTGTCCAGTAGTACAGGAGAATGGCATACATCAAGGAGGGGGATGTACTGCTGACGTGAATTGGCTTCTTTGACTTCCATAAAACTGGCTACATCAGCTCTAACTAGCCACGCTGGTTTAAATTTCTTACGAAACTACTCCTACAACAAACAGGGCTTATCTGCCCTTTTCGTAGAGATAACACTCAAACATTCTGAAGAGTTTACATGAATAACCACCAGTTAACTGTAACAGGACTTAGCAACAACTAAAATCCAGGAAAAACTCTTCACTAAGCATATCCTGTTCACAGATAATCAAACCTTGTCACCATCTCAGCCACTAGACCTCAGCTCCTGGAAGACGTCTTTGTAATTTTCAACCACAGACTTCAACTTGAACATTGAATACAAGTTAAAGTTAGACATTAGCCATGAATACAAACCAGGCCAGACAATTTCCTAAGTCAGATCCCATTATGATTTTGTACTTAAAAAATGCAAGGAAAAAAAAAAGGTAAAGTACTGAAAAGTAATAGCAGCCAAATCAATGCACATTCACTAATCAATTCTCCTTTTCTGAGCAGAATAAGAAAGGTATGTATAAACCAATGCTTTCCGTTTAATTTGGGAAAAGTCAGAAGGCTTAGGTGGGCCTAAGGGAAAAAAAACAAACCAAAACAAAAACCTAGGCAAGGCTAATTTTACAAAGAAAACTAGCAACAAAAGACAAATACCACCTAAAAAGAATGCCAGACCTCCAGCCCTTGATCAGTCCTAATGGCCACATAAAGTCAGGGGAGATTGCCATTTGCTATGAAATACATCAACATCATGAGGTAGAAAAATAAAGAGGGGACCATGCCACTGAGAAAGGCTCAAGATCCAAAAGCAACCACAGAGGCTTGTAGCAGTCTCTGGAGCTCCTCCTTACCACACCCATTACAGGTCCCTGTTAATCCTCTTCCCTTGGCATCAGTACAAAGAGATTCCTTAAATGAAATAATCCACTACTGATAAGATGATAATTTTCTTCTATCATCCGTATATAGTTCAACCATAAAAACACATTTCAGTTGGAAACTAAGGCAATTTGTATTTATTGACTACACTGAGTAAAGCAAATTCCCCCTAGTATCTGTGCTGATGACTCCATGCCTCCCTCTGCCCCTCCAGTGTTCGCTGGCTCAAATGATCAAAAAGATCAAAAAGAACAGATGATCACGGGGCACATTCTGAAGGTGGTAAGTATCAGACCCACATGCAGGACCCTTACAAAAATAAACCCTGATGTCCAGTACCAACATGGTTGCAGCCTCCTTAAAGGAGTCAGCTCCTCCCAAATGCTCAATGTCTCATCCTCTTGGATAGAGCCAAAAGAATGGGGAGAAAAATCCAAGTAGTGTTATGCTTGTTCTGAAAGCTTCAGTTGGTACATGTGAGAGCAACATTTAACAGAATTAAAACTACCAAATTGGCCACTCACAGATTGCCAGCTCCTACCCACTTGGTACCATAGATCTAATGCAGCTTCAAAGGGCTGAGAATTTTCCTTTTGATTTTGTTTTTTTCCTCCTCAGATCACAGCATCCCACATCCTGTCCCTCTAAATGTTTTCGTAATTTCAAACATTCCCAGAAAAATACTACAAACATACCAGAAGCCTAAAAGGAGCCTCTCTCTAGCTGTGTTTCCTCCTCACTGGCAGCTCCTAGAAGGTGACTCCAGCAAGTGGCTACACATCACAACACTACCCTCAGACTACAAAAGCAAAAATGGAGAGAAGAACCAAGGGAGGTTCTACCTTCTACCTACTAATTTGATTCCTCACCAGCCGTATCTTTTGCCTGCCTGGTTTCTATTTCAGTGTCTCTACCCATAGGATGAAAAGGCTTCGGCTTCCAGGTGGCACACTAAGTATTCTGGACGTTCAGCAGTCTGACTTCCAGGGCCAAGGATGTCAGACAGGGACAACACGTGAGCAGCTATTTCTAGCTGTTCTCCTCCGCTTTGTTTTAGGCCACGTACACATAAAAGCTACTCCCGAAGCCCTCAAAGCAGGATGTAAGACGGAAGAGATGACTCAACTTCTGTTGCTCATAGTAAGCTATATATAAAAGGCTAGTTACCACCACGCTTTCAAACCTGGGTTTAAAACAGAGGTGGAGATACTGAGAAAAATCACAGTTGTCCCTTGATAAACCACCACGACATGCCAGGGGAATCGGTGCGCACAATAAGCCTCCCCCGCCAAAAGGCCAACACCCTTCGCAAAATAGATCCATCTTTCTTCCTCACCGAGATCCCCACCGGGGCCGAGCGCTTTCCTGTCCCACCCGCCCGTGGCCCAGCCCTCCCGTGACAGCCCGTATCCACCGCCTGCTCCGCACCCTGGGAGCGGAGCGAGCGAGGGACAAGTCCCACGATTCAGCCCAAATCGCTGTCTCCGATAGCCCAAAGCCCCGGGCGCTGCCGCAGGTCAGGGGGTGCCGGTTCTGCCTCAGGCCCCCCCTCCAGGGCAAGGGAACACAGAGGGGACACTGAAGCCCCGCGACAGCCACCGCTGGGAACTCCCTTCGCCCAGGCAGGGGAAGCCCGGGCGCACGCCACCGAAACCAGGGCCCCCCCCTCGCCCGCCTACGCTGCGGCTGGGGAGGAGGAGGAGGAAGAGGAGGAGGGGCGCCCCGAGGGAGCGGCGCGGCCACGGTCTCCTTCCCTCCGCCCTCGCCCCGAGGTGAGGGACCCCCGAAGCCGAAGGGATGCCCTGGCCTTTGTTCCTGAAGCGGCTGCCCGCCGTGCAGGAGCGAGACAAAGGCGGGAGCGCCGCGGCATCCCGCCCGCCCCGGGGCGGGGAGGGACCGCCACCCTGGGCACCGCCGCGCCTGGCCCGCAAACATGCACTCCCGCACGGCCATGCACCACCGCGAGCGGTTTTACCTTGTTCATCCCATTCCCCATGGCTTAAGCGACCCGCACACCAGCACCGCGGGAGAAGCCGTCGGCTATTGCTGCCGGCGGCGGGTCGGCGTGCATGGGACAGTGCTTGCCGGGGAGGAAGGGGGGGGTGACTGGGGACGGGCTAATTGCTAATTAAGGGCGGCCGCTGCTCGCCGCCGTCGGACAGGGCGAACGCGCATCCCTCCCACCCTGGCCGGGTCCGTTTCCCTCCTGTATGCTGGGGGCGGGTTTCCGCTCGGCTGCCCCCGGGAGCGGCGAGAGCCACGGGTCCGCGCCGCCAGGAGCCNGCATCATTACCATCATCGGCCCCCGGCGCGGGTCGCCCGCCGCCCGTGCGCCCAGGATGGGCAGGACTGCGGTGCGGGACCGGGCAGGTGCTGCCCGCGCGCTTCTGCTGCCCCGAAAGGTGTGTTGTTTCGGCACAGAATGGGCCGTGACAGGAGTCCCCAGGCCTTGGGTGGCAGGGCTGCTGTCACCCTCCCGCTTGGCAGCCCGTGCCCCTCCGCAGGGCCCACGCGTAGAGTGGAGGAGGGATGCAGGCGTGTGAGGCTCGGGCTGCACCGGGAGCAGAGCCTCGCACAGCGGCCTGTGGATGGCACCTTGCAGGGCTGTCCTTGTCATCTCAACCACCCTGCAGGGGTGTCCTTGTCATCCCAACCACCCTACAGGGGTGTCCTTGTCACCCCAGCCACAAAGGACATCCGTGTCCTAATTGAGACAAACGGAGAGGATAAAGCAAATAGTTTGAAGTAAACGTATCAAGATCGTACTGGCTGACACTTCTGGAGCTTACCTGGTCCAACCTTCCTCAAGCAGAGAAAGATGCTCGTTGCTGAGCCTCGGCAGGCGTGGCTTCAAAGCCATGCTTAGTAGTTTCACCCCCATGCTTTACTCCCAAATGCGCAGTTGAATGTGGCCTGATAGAACCACATCCCTTCTAGCCGTGGAAATGTGTTTTGGGAAGGTGTGGTGGGGGGTTTGGTGGTTAGTGAAAGAAATTTTCTCCAAAGAGTTAATGTAAGAGGGGATCCAGGCAAAGACTTAAGGGATAAACAGTTCAAATATGCAGGGACAGGATACTACTACATAATGTCTCTCCCATTAACCAGCACAGTAGCACTGCCGGAAAAAAGCACAGTAGCACTGCCCGAAAAACCTTGAAATCCTTAGTGGCTCAAACACAAACCAGAGATGGCTGTGTGACCAAAATCAAGTGCCGTGTGCATTTATACATGCATCAGTATGAGATGCATTTAAAAAGTGACGTCAAGATGTCATTTTTTGGTAGAACTAGATAGGGCAGAGGCATCTGCAGCCGAAGGTAGGCAGTAGAAGGGTGAAAGATGGAGAATAAGCTAAAGCCAACAAGCAGCAAAGCCAGGTATGAACTTTCCAAACGATAGATTAGTGATGGGAATTCTTACATAGTGGCAGTGTTTGCCAGTACAAGCAAACTCAGAGGGAAAATTTCTAAGCTCCAGTTGCAATCAAACACCAGGAGTTGCCAAAGAGGCGGTCACATGTCCTCATGCTGCCTTTGACAGCACCTCTGTTCTCCTTTCTTTGAGCAACCGTTGACACCCATCTGACCCAAAACAGGACTCGTTCAGAGAACGAACCCTGTAGAAAGCTGGGGAGAGACAACTCACTCTCCATGGGATCAGACCAGCACACATAGAGAGGGATCAGGACCAGCCACCTCAGTAGCAGCTTGTCACTGGATTCCCATGTCTTCAAAGACTTGTGCTGTTCCCACAGAATCCAATGCTGCTCTTGAAAGCCAACATAGGTTAAGCCATGGGTTTAACTGCCTAGAGTGATAGAAAACTCTTTGCCTTGAAACAGCCAGGTCATCACCACATGTGCTTAAGTTTCAGGGGAACACTAGAGGGACACTGATTTTGTTCTTAAACCACTCCCTGAGGCTCCACAGAGTTGTGGGGCTGTATCCAGTCACCATCTGCCCTGAAAACATCTGAGCAGTCTCTCTGTAAGGCCAAGAAGGATAGCCACCTGACAATGTACTGTACTTCCCTCCTCCCTTCCCCCTCCATACTGCTGAAAAGCATAGCAGTGAGCTTTGTCACAGCTATTGGCTTTAATATTTCATTGGTAAAACTCTCCAGAATGCAATTTACTTTATTCTTGTGCCGCACAAAATATGACTGAGGTCCAAACAGTATGAATCACGGCTTGCCATAATGACTACTAAACACATTGTATCCCCAAAGTGAAAGTTGTCAGCAACTGTGGCAAGAAGGATAAAAAGTAAATAATATCCCTAATAGCTTCAGGGACCTGTGTTGTGCTAAGAGATTCATGATAACTGAAAGGCCTTGTGGTGAATATGCCGAAAGTCTTGGCTCATCAATTCGCTTCCCCATAACTCAGTTCTTCTGTTTGTAAGCTGCAAGTAACAATATTTCTGGCCTTTTCAAAGAGTGCTGAAAAGTACTGTGTGTGCGCAATTCATGTGAATTTATTATATTAGGCAATACAGATGAAATGCAAGTACATATAACTTAGAATTTGACATTTTGCTGGATAGGAAGTGTTACACATCCTCATTTTTCTGAATGTGAAATGTCATCTTCTGTTTTAATTTCTACTTTCGTGACTCTCTTAGAGATGCGTACTTCAGCCTGCAGTGCTTTCCCATGTTAGACTTCTATTGCATGCATGCAGAGTTTTACCTGGAAGAGCAAGTGTTAGAGTGGAAGAGTGTAAACATATCAAGATTAAAAAGCAGTGAGAGGAGACCCACTTCTCTCTTAAAATTTTACCATCGTGTATAGCATGTCCTTTTCCTCTCCACAGGTCTAGAGGGGGAATCCTGACAGTCTTGCCAGACCTGTGTCTCTTACCCAGTTATTCCAAAACCTGATTGCTTTAGTTCTTCAGCCATTGTTTAACAAACTACCACATAATGTGTTTATAGGGGCAGGTCTTCAGCAAGCCTAAATCTTCATAAGGTATTTAGTCATTGTCACTTCTCAAGATCTTTTTCTTTGTGCTTAGTATCTGCACCATTTTTAGTAATTTGAAAGTTCACTTTCAAGAACAAACTATCCCGAGATGACTAAATAAATGAACACAGCAAATAAGAGCAAAAAGCTCTTGATGGATCTCATAGTGTTCACTCAGTATACCTGAAATCACTTTAGCATGCCCTGTAATCCCACAAATCCAGGGATTTTCCTACTTCTTTGTGATATGAGAATAATAAATTGAGTAATCCCCACTTTTTGGCTTCACACACAAATGTATTTGATGATGCCAAGTCTTCAGAAGCAGCGACCATCTTCTAGGCAATTGTTTGAAAACTGACAACCAAAACAAACTGATAATGAAACTGAACGTTCTTGAAAATTAGACAAAACTTCTGCTTTGACAGTATGTTGAGCTTACTATGTTAAAAATAAGTAAATAAATACTCTCTAGTCCTTATCTTCTGATCTCACTTTCTCTAAGCCCTGAGCTCACATTCAGCCATAGGGAGAAGGCATGCCAGCTATCCATGATCTGTCAGGAGCTGATAAGACCTGGGCTGGGTTCCTGTGAAGCAGAGTCACAACTTAGTTCTCAGAGGTGGGAAGAAGGGAGATAAAAAGTATGCTTGATCAGAAAGAGCCAGTGGAATGGTTTTCCTCTGGAAGAGAGCAATTTGACAGAAAGAAATGGTTTCACAAGAAGTACATTATGAAACCTTAAAAATGATAAATAGCACTGGGCTTGTTTTTTAGCTGTGCTAAGAGACAGGTCAGTGGAAGGGAAAGAGCTTGTAGGACTCATTGCCCTTTTGATATTTGTACTTAGTAATAAACATTACCAAAGCATTTCAAAACCTGTTCTTTGATAGAAGAGAGAGCATCTTGATTTACTGTCATGTCGCCTCAAAGTAGAATTTATTCGTCATTTGATAAATTCAGTGTCTTAAGTCCAAATTTGGCCTTTGTTATGTCATTGTGGATTTGTAATAACTTCATCAAAATCAATGATATTGCAGCAAGCTTAAAGTCCTGAAAATGAAGGAATTTACCACTGCAGTTTACTTCTGAAAAAATCAGCTTCCAGGAAGCTGCACTGAACAGGCAGAGTAGCTGAAAGACCATACATCTGCCTTGTACTCCTATTGCTTCCCCTTTCCTTTAATGGATATCAAAAGAATATAGAACACGTCAGGATATATGGGCTGAGCCAGCAGATGAGGTCAAAATGGCACAAAGAAAGGCTTTGCGAAAAGCAGATTAAAAAAAAAAAAAAGAACTAACAATTCAGCCAGGAGGAATAACACTAGAGAATGGCTGAGGAAAAGTATGTAGGATAATTTAGATGTAGGTTAGCTGCCATGGCAACCATGTACCAAATTACTGCACTTCCGTGTCTCTAAACCTGCCAGCAGCTAATTTTGGTTGCAAGTACTTCAGGCTCTAAAACAAATTAGTCCTCCTTAAAACTTACGGATTGCAGATGAAGTGCAGATACTGAGACTGCTGTGGGGTGCTTGGTTTAAACATTTGGAAAGTAGAGATAGAAAAAAATAAGAGGCTTTGAAAATTTGGATTTCACTAGGGGGTTAAAAATTACAAAATTTCTTTAACGTTCATAGTAGCCAGTTTTAACCCTGAATTTTTACTACTTTACCTTGCACATATTTGCCAGATCAACCTCACACCTTTACCTCAAATCTGTGTATAAGAAAGAAATTGGTCTTTGCAGCAGTTCTGTTTATTTTTCAATGTGAGAAACTGCCATGTTAAAAAAAAAAAGTAAGAAATTTTCTTTTAATGCAGGATTCTTTGAAAATATGGTAAAATATTGGATCCCTAAAGAATAGAAACAAGGCTGTCAAAAAAACATGCTGCAAGGCACATGCATATTATTAGTTACTAAGAATAGTACATTGCTGAGTGTGAGTGAAAATATCCAAATGCATTCCCTTGATAAGCTAAGCATGTATTCTTCTCTCTGGGCACACGTCAAAGTGTCCTCAAATGGAAAAATAATGTTATAATAACTTAACCTCTGCTTCCAGGGCATATACTTGTAGTACATGGGGAACCCACACAGCCTTCACAACAGCTCTGTGCAAGAATAGTCTTCACAGACCATTGTATCCATTGGTTCATGAAAACTCTTCAGCATAGAAAGAGGTCAGTTTTTTGATGTTCCCACTGAAACTTGGTGAAGAGAATTGAGATGTTTAGCCATCAGTTGAGAGCTGTTAGGCCTTGACGCTCCAAAATCAGCAGGAATCTTTGAATCAGCTGCAGAAACAGCAGTGGTCAGTGCCAGGAGTAGTTCTGCATCCCTCCATCATCCCATGATACACTTTGTAAAATGTGGTACTCAGTAATCATGGCCTGCCTCCAGCCAAAGTGCTGGGCAGAGGTCTTTATTTTGATGACATTTTCCCAATAGCTTCTCCTTAACGGGATATGTCTTAAGATCTCCTGTGTTTGGAAAATTGAAAACAGGAAAAGTAACAGTTCAAATTCCATATTACATTTTCTTGGCTGAAGTCTAAGATATTAGGACTTAAATGCCACATATGAAAAACATAATCCAAATACTTATATGTTCAATATATTCATTCTTCAAAAAGGTTCAGTTACTCTTTGAGGCCCTCGCACTGTTACTTTTACAGGTGGCTCACTCTTGATACAATATTATCACCCAGAGTCAGTTATTCTATCTTTCTTGCAGAGTTTTCACTTTTGTCAGTATTTTGATCTGTTGCAGTTATCTATCTGTGGCAACAAAGTCCCTCCAAAGTTGCTCCCACGCTACATGGTTACCTGGAAAATCTGGCAGTATGTCTCTAGGGCATCTGGAATTCTTTGTGGCCAGGACACTTCAGCGGGCTGGGAGTGGTCTGTAGCACAGCTGAGAACAGAAGATGACTGGGAAACAGAGCACAGAGCATATTTACAGCCAAGAAACATGCCTCTTAGACTTTGTAGGTGTAAACCCCTAAGTTGTTCTCAAGTTAAGTAGCAAACTCACTGCCCCTTGCCTGCCTGCCTTTAGCTTGTTAGAAAAAAAAATGTGTTTTCTCTCTAAGTGTATGGCCACCCGAGACACCCTGGATTAGTATAATAGCAACTACTCTCAAAAATTATTAAGTACCTTTGGGACGTGAATCATGTCAAGCTCAGGAGCCGTAATAATGCCAGGACTTCAAATTCTGCTGTGTGCAAATCCCTGTTCTTTTAACATTATCTCCTCCTGAACAAAGTATTCACTGCTGACAAACCATTTCAACTGATATGGATCAGTTAAGAGCAGATTAACACCGGATTAACACGGGGCATTATGATATCCCATATGCCTTGTTCAGCTCAACACGTGCAGTCATCAGTAAAGTTGTGTCACAGAAGGTAAGAATTTGGTTTGGGATGGTTACTGCTTGCTTTCAGGTTGACAGCTCATTGGTTTTTCTTTTCAACCATTGTCCCTGTCCAAGGGAAGAACTACTGAAACTGATGATAGTCTTCTTTGTATACAGTCAGTTCTCTAAAATGATGTCTATCTCTTTCTGAACCTACTGGACACGTTGCAGTTGCAGGACTCACATCTCACATCTGTCTCTGAGATCTTCAGATGTTTCTGTAATGTTTTATTGTGGTATTTTGCACTTTTGGTCAACCTCTGTGCTAAAGCACTAGAACACCCTGTAAGATTTTAAGCTGTCAAGGGTTGATTGAGGATCTCCTTGTGGTCTCTTCTGAGACTTTTTTGTTTGTTCTGATCCTTTGGTCCTTTGTCAGGGACCTAAGACATTGGTTCTCAGGTTGTATACTTCTCAATAGTTTCCTTTTCCTTTGTGTCTCCAGGTTAGATCTACTCTCTCAAACCATTCATTTTACATAAGGATGTAAAAGCAGCTGCTTCAGGTTGTCACAAAGATCCATATAGCTCAACAGTGTCAAGTAGCGGATACCCATGAAAAACAGGTAAGCACAGAGCGGGGTTCCTTCTCCTTTTGTATCTTCCAGTTTTTGGCAACCAGTGGGTCAAGTTTGTGAGCCAAGGACACACCTAATCCTTGGACTGAATGTTAAGATGGTGTTTTTATGTTAACATTTACAGTGACTCTGAGTGACAACTGCTCATTCAAAACTGTTTGCATTTATTAGAGCTGTATTTTTCCCATATGCACTCTTTAATATTTTATCAGCATTATATTTTTCTGCCATTTTACTACCCAGTCAGTTGATAATGTGAGATACCTGTGCTACTTTGTCAGGCAACCTTTGTTTTTAGCTATCAGGATCAACTTTGTATCATCAGCCATTTTGGCTATCCACCACTTTTTCCAGCCCATTTGTGAACTTGTTGGACAATGCAGGACCTGGCACGGTCTCCTGTGCCTGCCTTCCTCTTGCGACTTCCTTTAATTGTGAAAAATGATCAGGAGCTCCCACCTTTGCTTTTTATCTTCTTATCAATTACTAATTCACAAAAGGACCTTTTTTAAAAGTAGGTCTTTTAAATGAACCTTTTTAGGTTTTGGAATCCTATGAAAAGGTTTCTGAAAAATGGCATTATACAAATGCTGGGGGAAATTGGAATGTGGAGAGAGGTGGAGAGCAAGAAGATGTATTTGTCTCTGAGACCAGAAAGTTTTTCGTCTTCCTTATGTCTAAACTTCCCCTTAACCTGAGAAGATTGTATAGACTTCTAGAGCACTACTTGTGAAAAAGTAGCGTATTTCCACTGAAATCCATCTGGCAATGCTGATAACATGGGCTGAATGTTCAGCTTGTTAGTAGAATTACTTTTTTTTTTTTCCTTTGCTCATATCTTTGAACCTGGTTCTGTAAGCAAAAATACTTTTGTCTTTTCATTGTAAACAAATGTACTTTGTTCAGAAAAAGTCAAATCCACCAGGAGGGAATCAAACAATGAAATTCTAGTTAGACTTGGGTAGGGCTAAAGCAAATTTGCACTGAAGTTCATGAAAGCACAGTCAGGTTTGCATTTTTAAACTGCCTAACAGGAACAGCTTATGCTGTCAGTGAAGTCAATGTAGCTTAGTCACTGATTTCAGTAGGAAAAAGAATGCCATTTGTCATACAAGATTCACTCGACCCATCTTTTTGTAAACAAAGAAAGAAGACATTTCAGGAAATTTCACGGTGTCTTTTTTAATCTAATTTTATTTCATTGTTATTCCACCTGCTTTGACAGTTACTTTATTTGTCATCTGTCAGAAAATGAAACTCATTTAATACTCTTTTAATATACGAATAGAGCTAAAATACATGTAGATAGGCTTTTATTTAGGAGTGGTGCTAACACTGAGTAATTTTAATATATTATACAGATGATAATATCTGAACAAATATTCTAGAATAAGTCACTATAGAAATGAAGGTAGGTTTCCTGTGTGGCTTACAATATCATACTAAAATACAAAAGAAACCTGACTGGGTTTCAGTTATGAAATAATAGATACTGAGCCATTTTCAGGTTTGCTCCATATTGCCAAAGTGTCTAAACAGGTGTGTTTCACAAAGTTTGTGAAGCAAAAGCTCAGCTCAAAGCAAATCAATATCAGGAAGCAAAACCAGTGCTGAGTGATAGTGCTTAAAAACTGAGAAACAAGAGTGGTTTTAAACAGCAACTGAAAAGATGCTTTACTGTTTTTTAAAGTGCTCCCTTATACTCCAAAAACATGTTATAGTTATCTGCAGTGACATAAAAGACACTGCATCTAATATTAGTGTTATTGCTGTAGTTTGGATTATACTCACCAAACATTAACTTTTTTTTTTNAGGCAGATGGACCACAAGATCCCTTTTCGTGGAAGTGTTTCCAGAGATTTAGTGTCCAGAAAATATATCTGGAAAG
>VYZS01038834.1:0-13304 GCA_013400695.1 Neodrepanis coruscans
CGAGGCCTGACGGCAACATTATGGAGAGTAATTTGTCCTTGGCTAGCACTTTGTCAGTGTGCTGAATGGTGAAAACAGATGACCACACTAGAAAGAAATAGCTTTTTTCTCAGTATTTCATAACCGAGAGATCAAACTGTTTTACTACAAATTTTACAAAATTAACCCAAACTTGGGTTGCAGAATTTCTTAGCTCACTCTAATTTTGACCAACACTTTGAAAGTTTTCTAGAGACAGCTTTCACAAGCATTCCCCTCTTCCCAGCTTATAAGGAGCAAGTGTGAAAGCTGTACATTCATATAAAATAATTTCATGCAAAAATTCAAAATTGAGAAGGTTGAGTCCTAAAAAGTGCCCAATGGGCAGAAAGCATCTAGTTTACTACTGATTAAAGACTCTCTGAAATAGAAAGGAATTAGCCTCAGGGTAATTATGTATCTCAAGGAGTGGGCCCATGTGAACCTCATGAGGTTCAACGTGGCCAAGTCAAGGTGCTGCACCTGGATTGAGGCAACCCCTTGCATCAATACAGGCTGGGGGATAAAGGGATTGAGAACAGCCCTGCTGAGAAGGATTTGGGGATGCTGGTAGATGGGAGACTGAACATGAATCAGCAATGTGAACTTGCAGCCCAGAAAGCCAATTGTATCCTGAGGTGCCTCAAAAGCAGCATGGGTAGCAGGTTGAGGGAGGTGATTCTGCCCCTCTGCTCTGCTGAGATCCCACCTGCAATACTGCATCCAGCTCTGGGGCCTCTGGCACAGAAAGGACACAGACGTGCTGGAGCAGATCCAGAGTAGTGACATGAAGATGATCAGAGGGATGTAGCCCCTCTCCTATGAGGGAAGACTGAGAGAGTTGGGATTGTTCAGCCCAAAAAAGAGAAGGCTCTGGGGAGACCTTGTTGGGGTCTTTCAGTATTTAATAAGGAGGCTTATAAGAAAGATGGAGAAAAACTTCTCAGCAGGGCCTGCAGCAATAGGACAAAGGTTAATGGTTATAGACTAAAAGATAGTAGATTCAGATTAGATAGAAAGAAGAAACTTTCTATAATGAGCAGAATGGTGAAACATTGGAACAGGTTGCCCAGAGAGGTGGTAGATGATCCATCCCTAGGATTGCTGAAGATCAGTTTGGACTGATCCCTGAGCATCCTGATCTAGTGGAAGATGTCCCTGCTCCTTGCAGAAACTCCAAGGGGTGTTTGGCCAGGTGGTAGTCAATGAACTTCTGCTGATGAAAAAGATGCCAGCACCTAAAAGCCAAACTTCTTGAGGCAGTCCAGCACTTGAAAGTCTATCTTCTTCACAGGGTATAACAATATCTCTTCTCCCCTTGTTATGGGTGGGAGAGCTGGAAGACACACCAACTGTGGGGGTGGACATTTTGATGTGGACATCAGCTTTAGAGGAAGTAAGAATGTTCAAGTAGAGGAATGATGGGATTCCCTCATAAATATATAGAATAAATGCAGCCTGAGTTTTATCCTCTGAAAAGGTAGGGCTGATGAGGCGTCTAAGAAGGAGGCAGGTCTCAGAGGTTTGCTGGCTTTCTAAGACAGAAGCTCAAGGCACTAATGTGTTATTTTGTTCAAAAGGGAATAGAGTATGAAGGTATGCGGCAGCCTTGCATGGGCATCAAATGCACACTGCAGAGGGAACTGCTGTTTTGCTCTCCAGCTTAGCAAATACATCACAACTCTTCTGTCATCCCTTATGTGCATCACAAGATGTTCTGACTCTACCTTGCAAAAGGCTTTTCATCTGGAAGTCATGGAAGTTATTTATACTGTGGCTGTGGACCATTGTCTCCATTTTACATGGGCGAACCAAGGCATTAAAAGGCAAGATGATTTTCTTTAGGTGGCTCAAGAGGCCAGTGACACAGACAGCAGCATGAAAATTATTTTGTGGTGGGCAGTTTTAATTTTGTAGAGGACTGTTTTTTTAGTTTATATTAAACTTCATGGTATTTTATTTAAACATCAGTAGGTTCTATGAATCTGCTTTTAACTCTTTCCCTACAAGGAATTTAAGTGACTATTTTTCTTTCACTTTGTATTGGAAGGCTTTCTGGAGATTGAAGGGAGAAAGCAACAGAAATTTTATTTCTCCAGCTCATCACACATTTATATAACCAGAGTGAAACCTGTTTTCTATTAGAAGAGAGAGGAGGGCAGAGGGGTTTTTTTTTTTTTTTTTTGGTTTTTTTTTAAAAAACCCCAAAGTTGTCTGGAAACTGTGCCAAAACAATAGCGTAAAAAGAATGCAGCTGGAAGTCATTATGGAAGCTCGGAGTGGGCAGTGATTAGAGCAGGATGGAATTTCTACTTTTTATTTGCCTTTTACAGTTTCTAAGCCAATCAAACATAGCACAGCTTTAAAGCCAATCAAAACCCAACACTTTTTAAGTCTTATGAATATGCAGACAAGAAAATTCTCCCCCCATTTCCCTTCTGAAGGTAATTCCAATCATCCCTTCTGTAATACCTCCCAAGACAGTTCTCTGCACTATTTAGGAGAGTTCAAATAGCTTTACTTTCGCTCTGCCTTTTTTTCCTCCCCTAGTATTAATTGGAAAATTCTTTCTTTCTTACATTAAGAAACAGCTGCTAGAATGTTACACTGGCATTGTAAAATACAGGGCAATAATTTGGCATGAAAGTCAAATTCCTGTAGAGAATTAGAACCAAATTACAAATGAAGATCTATCTTCTGTTCAACTTTTTCCACTGACAGATCCGTTTGCCTGTGAGTAGCCATTTTCCTCCTGCAGCCATCAGTACGATAGGCTGTTACAGCCTCCTCCCAGTAGCTCCTGCCAATTTATGCCTTGAATGCAGCAATTAGAGCCAGCTAACTAATGGCAGGGTCCACCTCTCCTGGCTAGCTGCAAACCCCTCATAGGACCTCCTCCTCCTTCTTCTTAGCATATCTGGTGATGCTGAGGGCTGAAAACTTTATCCTTTATTATTCTGCTAAAGTCTATTTTTTTTTTTTTTCATTCCATCTCTAACTTTCTGTGGCAGGAAGTTTAATCTAATGTAAAGTCAAAATCAGCTGCAGGCAAAACTTTTTGCAATCAATTTTAAAGACAGGTGACATCATACAGAAACATCCATTGATCCCATTTTATGACCACGAACAGGGTGACAGTTACTGAATTAACAGACACTGTTGCTAGTACCTGGAAAGATGATGAAGAAGAGGTCTCTCACTTCATATTTTCATACATGCTGTTCGTACCATGTTCCACTGATGGGAGGCTATGCTTGTGAGTCTGTGGTGTTCTACTTTGTAAAAAGAGAGATGATATTTGTGTGCTGTTTTNCTTCTTAGCATATCTGGTGATGCTGAGGGCTGAAAACTTTATCCTTTATTATTCTGCTAAAGTCTATTTTTTTTTTTTCATTCCATCTCTAACTTTCTGTGGCAGGAAGTTTAATCTAATGTAAAGTCAAAATCAGCTGCAGGCAAAACTTTTTGCAATCAATTTTAAAGACAGGTGACATCATACAGAAACATCCATTGATCCCATTTTATGACCACGAACAGGGTGACAGTTACTGAATTAACAGACACTGTTGCTAGTACCTGGAAAGATGATGAAGAAGAGGTCTCTCACTTAATATTTTCATACATGCTGTTCGTACCATGTTCCACTGATGGGAGGCTATGCTTGTGAGTCTGTGGTGTTCTACTTTGTAAAAAGAGAGATGATATTTGTGTGCTGTTTTCATGCTCTGGAGTCTAAAAGATAAAAACTAGTGCAGAACTGGAAGACCAGTATATTGACTGGTGTCAGTAGTGGTTGTGTTCTGCCATCAGAGTGCCCTGTGGACTTGGCCAGACATTCAGTCCCTCATTCTGCAGGTGTCTGTGGTCAGATAAGTACCTATCTGAGCACAAAGAAATTGTGAGGTTACTCTTTACACCATTTGGGTAAGGCTTACACAAATTGAAGTGTTGGACTCGTGGAAATGCAAATATTACATCTCTGACAATGCTATACCACTAAGCACACACTGCCTGAAATGACTGCAGAACTTTAATAATGAACAAATAAATACAGGTCAAGCTGTGCAACTGAAATTTAGTTAGTCTATAGCATAGTTTTTTGCTTCTTATGACATAATTCATTTTCCTGTACCCTACAGCATTGTAAAACTATATACTAGAAAATAGGATATCATATGCAGATATCCCATTCCTGTCATTTCACCTGGCAGGAGCCCTGGAGAATGAAGAAAGAGAGGAGGCTATGCCAACAGTCAAACCGGCAGCCTGTGCCTGTGGCAACCCATGTCAGTACACAGAGGTTAGCTGTGGGGTTTGCCTGAACACTGGTGATCACTGTCCAGAGCTCCTTGCACTTTTCACCTCACTCTCTTCAAGGAGTATGAGAAAATCACACACAGGGATTTTGCCTGCCATTTCTGTTAGAGAAACAAATAGGTTTTCTGCCTCCTACTGCCATAATGTAAGTCACTAAAATGTTGCTAACAGGAATTAGCCTATGTATTATTTTGGTCTTGAGATCTCCATACATATATATATATATATATATGTATGTATTTAGCCTAAGATGTATACGTTGATCAGTGCTCTCCCCTTAACAAACCCCACATCTTTTCTTATTTGAACTTTGGAGCTGCTTATGTCTCATTTTATTACCCTAATGTGTTTTTTTTGTTTGGCAGTTCTCAGTTTTATCCAGAAACAGTGATGGGACCAATGGATCAGGTGTCAAACTATTGCTTCCTGCTCTGAGCAGTGTTAAGAATTGACCACTTGGGGCTGAAGAGGTTTTTCTTGAGGCCAGATGCAGATGCAGCAGAAAAATAAACACAGCTTGCAATAGAAATTGCTAAAAGGTTTGTAAGAGCTATTTCTTTTAAATTTCTCTTAATTTGCTAACAAAGAGCACGAAACAAGTGAAGGAACCCAAATGGGTTCAACAAAGGTACAACAGCATGAGAGTCCTGAAAACAAGTGGAAGAAAATTATCTCTGGCCACATGGAGCTGATTTCAGATGTCTTTCTGCATGACTCCTCTCTCTCATGGGTAGCTCCACCAAAATAAGGAACGTTACTTGGGTGAGTAGAACGTGAAGCATTAACCTCTCAGGCAGAGATGAGTTTACTCTAAGAACAGGGGCAGCATTTCGGGTGCTCAGTCACTATTTCAGATAGATCAGCTGTAGTCAGAATTGCAGCAAAGTAGGGATGCAAGAAAAATCTGTGTGTGACTGGAAGTGGGGATCATGAATGGTGCAGCACAGAGACTTCATGAAGGTGGAAAGAAAGACGGATTTCTCCATGGCCTGATAATAGCCTGCAGAAACCATCAAGGAATTAGGAATAGAAAGAATTAATTCCATACAGACTCCTAGAGTATAGTAATACAGAAACACCAATGCAGGAGACAAATGAGACTTTCTGTGAACTCAGGCACAAATGCTATGCAGTGCTGGATTTCTGTTCTTTCTCACTGCTGTACATGTTTGTTTACCTGTGTCAGACAAACCACCAAGGTCAGCATGGCATTGGGAACTGGTGAAAGAGATAACCCTTCCAAGACAAACAATCAACTGATTATTGACATTATTGATCAATATTCTGATCAAGTAGTTTTCCAATGAATAACTAGGAATATCTGTTTTCAGTTACTTGGTAAAATCTTCAAGAGCAGCAGTCATTAGCAGCCCTTGAATATAATGGATAAAAATGCTAGTTTTTCCAGACATTGATATAAGAGAACTGCAGCCTTAGGTGAGTGTGGCAATGTCAGAGCTTCTGAACAGTAGGAGAAAACCATAAACCTTTTCCATTTTACTACTCTGTAACTATAGAGGTTTTATTTATTCCAACTTTTACAGTTCTTCTTCTCAGATAACATTCATGTTGTTACTTACATGGGTGAAATTCCCTGTGAAATTCATGTATTTCTGTTAACATTCCCAAGGAGGCAGAGCAAACATGTAATTAATGTAAATGATAGCTCCAGGAAGCTTATTAGCATAGTGCTCAGTTAATTCACCATTCTTCATTCTTTGACCTTTCCCAAAGGAAATGGAATACATTCTGTGGAAATAAAAAACATCTTGCAAACAGCTTCATGTGAATTACCTTGATGGTATCATCCTGACCTTTGTAATCAGGTATTGGTGATCAAGTAAGCAAATGATTACACATTCTGCTGTATTTAAGCAGAGTCATCCACTTCCTCAGGGACAGACATAGAAACCACAAGAAACAGTGGCCATATGCAAATATAACCAGCATTCCTGTCGTCATTTCACAAATTAGTTAATCTAAGTTACCCATTTCTTTCACAGATGTGAGATTTTCATGTCAGAAAAAGAGGCACACTGGGTGTGGGGACTGCTTTTCCAGTCCTGAAGAATCATGGAGTTTCCTACCCTTCAAAGTGTGCAAAGCAAAATTATTCTGTGGAGTTGGACATTTAGTTGTGATATGGGAAACACAGACCCAAATTCCTGCCCAGGTTCAAAACAAAGACTTAGATATTGCAATTCAGCACCCCAAATTCTTCTTTTTCTCTGTTAAATCATCTCTTTTCAGAAGGAAATCACAGATTTGGAAACCAGCCATTATTTTTCTCTCCTGTCACAGGACACAGGAAATAAAGATGTAAGGGAAAGGAAAATCAAGATGTTTAGACAAAGTGAAAATAGAAAATTTTTTTTCTGTGAATGTTTCTATTATGAAGAAACACCTAAATTTCTAGGCAAAAATATTTTTTACAGAAACATTTTGAAAGAGATTCTTAGAGTATGAGAAGATGTTTGATTTACAAGAGAGGATATTTAATCCTGGATAATGGCAAGTGACTGTTAGAATAAACAAATGAAAATTAATTATCTAGAAGTTATGCAAAAAGTAACATTCATCCTGTAAAGAAGGTCAAGGGAAGTGGAATAGACAAAAATGAATATTTGATCTTACATATCCTGAATTAACTGGGGAAAAAATCCCACCAACCCTGAGAGATTTCCAATGAATCTTTAAGTTTAAGAACTTTGTTTAAAATTGTAAGAGTGAGATCTGGGGAAATCATGATGTCACAATGCTTCTGGTTTCAACTTCAAAGATGACCTTAAGTACTGAGAAGGGTGGTGTGGAAGGGTAACAGAAAATGAAATTAATTAGATCCTAAAAACATGGTAAAATATCTTCCAAATGAGAACAGTGATAAGAAAAAAGAAATGGGCTAGTAAGCAGTGAGAAAGAGGTAAAAGAAGAAAGAGAGAGAAGACTTATTTATAAAGCAATATGTAGGTAAGTTCTTTGCTCCGTTCTTCATTAAGGTTAAGCTTTTATTTACTGAGAATTCATAAAAATTCAATGATGACACTAAAACTTAAAAAAAAAATCCAAATGAATACAATCTAGGTTATTTGCACTGTTCAACTTTCTGGGTCTACCAGATCTCATACTGAAGCTTCCCAGACCTGTAGAGACCATCCTGTAAAACTGATTGTTGCTAATATTTTATCTGAACTAAATATAAGAGGGAAATATTCACAGACCATATCTTAAGAACTTTGAAAAAAGAGATGAAAGTGGGATTTTTTTACTGTTAAAGAAAACTGTGGAGTGAACTTCCGAGTAGCTAAGTCACTATGGAAGAGAAACTTACTTCAGTGTAATTAATGTAGACAATTGGTCTCTCTCAAGCATCTTTGCTAGGACTGACCTTACTGATTGATCATGTCAGGCCTATATCCTGGAGTAAGCAGTGATGGCAAAGCTACAGGAGCAGCTAGTTAAAAAAAAGTACACCTGATAAATTATAACCTGGATTTAGTCAAGAGTTTGTTCATGAGGTTTTGAGACTTTTCTGTCTGAAAATCAGCCACTTAACATAAAGGAGGCATAGAAACAAAAAGCCCAAGAGAAACTTTATTCTTTCACGTAATCCTTTCACGCGCTGAAGGTGTCTGCTTGTTTAAAACAAAACACATCCCCAGATCCTGGTTTTAAATGTGGACTTCAGCATCCAGTCTGTGAGCAACACTCTGCTCTTTTTGGAGAGGACCTGTTGTGTCCTCACTACCCAATATATATACAAGATGCCTCAGATAAATCTTGGTGGCCGAAAAAAAAGGATACCTTGTTTGGAGTATTGCAAATGAGCATGGTAGTGTGCTGATTTTGGCTCACTCATTTCCAATTCCACCCTAACATTTGTAAATTAAACTCCTATTTTCAGAATTCCAAAGACTGTTCCAAGGTTTATGTGATTCCTTTAATTATGGCTTGAAGTAGAGGCAAATGCGTTCCAAGAAACCAACAATTACCTGCAACATGTTATTACAGTGAGACTTATGGAGATCTGCAGCTTTTGTGAAACTCCATGAGGCATAATAGAAGAAGAAACTGCTGAAATCAACTAGGTTACAATAAAGAAGTTTCAAAATACTATCTTCTTTCAGTACCATAGTTGGCATAATGGAATTGAAATGCAGATGGAACTGCCATTTTAACGCCTCACAAGGAGAATAAGAAGTGTTTTTCATGAATGAATAAACGCTGAGGAATTAAATGTATTTATTTTTAAGACTACCATATATATACTATATTGCTTTTGACATAATGAAAGATATTTACTACAGAGATAATGCAGTAAAAACCCTGAAAATTCTTTCTTTAACAGGGTCATGTGGGGTGAATGTTATGCAGATGTTCCTGAAACAGACATCTATTACACTGTAATTTTATGTTTTGGCAACTGAGCTCATTGAACCTGATGATCCCTTCCTATGTATAATCAGCACATTTTCTGATTTGGAAGTCCCAGGGTAGAATCTGTTTCTCTAAAAGTAGATGTCAACAACAAAGGAATTTGTATCTGAACTAGGCATTCTGCTATAGTAGTGAAAAGATATGTAGACAGTCATGTGGGTGTGGTATTTTGATACTGCACTGCAGCATGTTATCAGTACGTTATCAATCAGGATTGAACTATGAACTATGACAGGACTATATCTGCAGTGGCTTTGAAATTGTATACACACTGGCAAAACTGTAAAGTAAATGTGATAGCTGGTAAAAAAAAAAATCTTACAGTGTTCATCCCAGAATATCAGAGAAGGAATACAGATGAAAGGGCTGCTTAAGCAGAAATTTTAGAAACAGGGAGAAAAAGAGAGGTACACCAACAGGTTGCCACATTAACTGGCAGATTTTTTTTCCCTTTTTAGCAAAGTATTTTCTTTTGCAGAGTAGAAGTGAATATTACTCTATTTCCAAACTACAGTTGATTTCCAAAGCAGATGGGTGAAGAAAGAAATTTGGTTTAGAATTTTTTTCCTCAAGGCATCTGCTGCAATCTGCTGCAGATGTACTGTTAGAGTGATGCCTTAAGGGGTATGCTTAAGATTTGAGAATTCNGTTCTGTGGTGATAGAAGTGATCTCTGCTCTGTAGCTCTTTGCATGCACTTCAAGATATTTAGGCTTAGGATATAGATCTGTGTAGATCATACCTCCTCTCATTCCCATGGGTGTGCTGGCCTTCTGGAGCACATGTAAAGAACATTAGATTTGGCACATGGCTGGGAACTCTCTGTTGCTGGCTGGCAAAACTGCCTCGATAATCCACTTAAGATAGAAACAGGAACACTGTTGGATCTTGCTGATCCTTCTGATCCTTCAACAGCCTTCATGAGTTTTAAATTTGTGAGCATCCCACTGTGTGGATTTGCTGTCTTCCTTTGTCAGACTGCAGTAAAGAGCAATGGAAACACAGCTGTGCATCTACCATACTTGAGTGATGCAAAAGAGAGGAAATTTGTGATTCTGTGCCAGTAACAGTGTAACCATGGCATACATGAAATATTTTTGAAGGCAAACCCATGGCTGAAAACATGCAGTTCCTCAGAGATTTATTTATTTCTTCTTATGTCCTAAATGTCTTTACAGGGTGTGATCTTGGACAAAAAGCAATTGCTGTACATTAAATAGCATTAATTCATTGACAAAACCAAATACAGGAATATCCATCAGCCAGTAGGAGAGTATTTTCAAAATATAGGTGCTCTATTTTTGATCTTTCAGGTCTGACCATTGGGAAGGGGCTCATGGGAAGGCTTACAAAAATCTCTTTGAAAGACAAGACTTGGAATTACAGCCTATAAGGCTGTTCTCTGTCTTATTCAAGGACTCGGTAGAGATATTGACTTTGTGGCACATTAAAAGTTTTCTTATTCTACATATGTATTGAACTTATTGATGAATAATCATCTGTTCTTTTCCTCTCTTTGTTCTCCATATATGTAGATAAAGGACTGCTATTTCATCTCCTCCCAGCATCCTCTTGCTCCATAGGTAGCATCTATTCTTCTTTCCTCAGATTTTCTAACTCATTAAGCTATATTTCCCAGCCTGTATTTACCTTGGATATCCTAATAAAAGATACTAACTCTTCTAAAACCTTACTTCATAGGTGACTGCTTAACAATACTTTCAGATCTAAGGAATCACAAGGCTGTCAGCTTCATTTGAAATTTGGAGGAGTAGAAACATTGCAGAAACCAAGGAAGGATCTAGGATACCTTGAATTCCCTCAACTGATTATTGGTAGATTTTTTAGAAACATTCATATCTCGGTCAAGACCACCTATAATCCTTTACGAGACTAGAGGGATTTTGTGACTGTGAATCCTGTGAACATTTTGCAAAGCTTTATTCTGCATGTTGCCCAGTGTTAATATTATTTTGGCTCTTTCTTGTTCCTTCATGCCCCCTTAATGGTCACTCTAAGAATAAAAAATGACCAACATTTTCTTGTCAATTAGGCAACCTAATTTTTCATTTGCCAGTTTAAAATTAAAAATTGGACAAGGAGAAGGAAGTGAACTCATCTATGCTATCTTTTTTTTTTTCTCAGGCATAAAGAGTTGTTGAATAATGGTGCACTTCAGTCAGGTGAGATGAAGCCCTTTCCTACCATGCTGTTATCCTCTTGTGAAATACAAGTGGATTTTTGTCACCTTAAAAAGGTAGGACTGTCCCTTCCCTTGTGGGACTTCAGCATGCTTTGCTATCTTGTGCAGTGATGTTGATGGAAGCCCGATTCCATCTTGGTGAAGGAGCAATACGTCTCTTCTGCATAAGAAAATTTCTGTCAAAATGATGACACAATCAGTAGCTCACTTTCTTTTGAGGGACTTTTCACACTTCAGTATTCTATTCATCAGTTATTTTGAGAACAAGGATGGTGATAACCGTGATATCTGTAAAATTCCCTACCACTTCTGGGAAAACAGACTTTAAGTCAAAATATTTTTTCTACACTTAAAATATAAATTCCAGTGTTGCCTATAAATAGATGATAAAACAGATCTTGGCAATAAATTTAAGGCCTTCTTTGCTTTCAGGGTGTTCGGCAAGCATCTTCGTTTCTTTTCTCTTTCTCATTTCTCCTTCCCCAGACCCTGCAGCTTCTGGTTTTAATTACACTTCTGTACTGCCAGCTTGAAACGAGTCCGTTGGCTGTCACAGTCCTTTCTGCCTGAAACTCTCACTCTTTCTCTCCCTGTCTTTCTCTTTCATTTTTAAAGCAATGTTGTAAATACATTTTGAACATTGCTTTTAGTGAAGTTTCCATAGAAAGCTGATGTGTCACTCAAGCCTTCGTATTTAAATATGGGGACTTTTTCTTGGTTGCACAAAGTTGAAGGGAATATGCTCCAGTTTTCTGATGCTGAACATGCACTGCTGGAGAAAAGTCTTATCAGCTCATGTCTCCTGAACAGGAGAGAAGATGAAAAAGGCATGTTAGCAAGCCAGGATAAGCAGGATAACCAGGATAAATCCACTAGTGTGGAATTTAATGTAATATTTGAAAGCTAGTGGAAAAGAGTATCAGATCCATAAGTATGCCATTCAGTCAAAATTTAAAATTTGGGCTACATACTCATTTTTTAATACTTTCTTCAGCCCAAGATGGGGCCACCATAACACATATGATAGAGTTCAACTCACTGATTTTTCGAGGTCAGATATGTACACATGAATTTAGCACCTGAAAAGAAACCTTTTGAGATAAATTATCTTAGATGCCTGTCCACTAAAGGGAAGCATTTTTCTAGACTTTAGGAACTGGGAATGATGAACCTCTGTGACAGTTCTTATGGATGATTCACGCACATGTATGAAGTAAGTTCAGTCTGACAGCTTTACAATGACACTTAATCTGCTTTAACTCTAAATGTGATCTGTCCTACGGTATTTTCTATCAAGCTGTAAGATAGAGGATGCTTCTGTTATGTCTCCACTTCCACTCTGTTTATAAAAGAGGGAACTGTAGTTGTTGCTCCAAAACAGCTTTATTGAACTGAAGAATGTTGAACTTGATTGACTTGATGATTATAAGCCTGATAATTTCTAGCTTAAACTTATTAATACATCATTTAACTTTATTTTTTTTCATATGCCAACATTATATACAGGGTTAAAGATCAAATCTGCTTTCTAATGTTCTTTATAAGATTACATGAACTGTTATGTGATTGGAATTATGTCCTTTTTTATGTGTGCCCAAAGTATTGTTGTCTGCATCCTTAATTACCATAACCATTCCTGTTATGCTACATAATGATTTATCTAAATGAAAGCAGTTTATTTTTTGGTTAGTGAACCTCAGAGAGAAATAACATAACAAAAAATGCTAATGATAGTTACCAGTAGACTGCGTTTAAAGTGACAATAATAATCTGAGAAGTTGTTTTGTTTCTTTTTTTTAATGGTATTTTGTAAAATCTGCACACATGAAAATTCAGGCTGACTGAAAATAATATATATGTGATTACATGCAGCCTTTCTGATAGCAGAAGAATTTATTCACTATTATAAGGTGGGAATAATTTTTATTCCTGTCTCTGGGACCTGAAGAAAGAGAACTTGCTTGGCAGTTTTCCACCATCTTAAATGTTTTAAATAATCAATCAAATTACATTGGAGATAATATTTTAATGCCTAACTATTCAGTCAAAATATTTCATTATTATGTTCCCATTAAAGTATAATTACTTATAGTTCAATCCTGTACATTTTTCTATTCTATCTCAACAACCTTTTCTTTCTTTTTCTCTATTACTTCAATGGAGGGTTTTCTCATTTATTGATTTTTTCTTTCTTTGTGTGTGTAGTGGCTCCTAGATTTACATTTGATTAATTTCCAGTCACTACTTTTCCAAAAAGTGCCCAAAGCGTGTCTTGAATCTTTTGTTAATATTTTGCTGCTGTAAAGCACTTTCATGTGTGTCGTGGTTTTACC
>VYZS01038838.1:0-22006 GCA_013400695.1 Neodrepanis coruscans
TTTTTTTTTTTTTATTCGTTAAAAACCAGTAGAAATGCATTCCACCTTTTGTACAACCTCTGGGCACACATCAAAGCCCTTCCCTTCACACAGAGCACGGTCAGGAATCCACGTGTTCCTCTATTCCTTTTTATAAATGAGATATTGTACATTTCGAAGAATATTAATATAATTAAATCAAATTGTGAAATGCATCGGCAGCTTGTATCAACACTTCCTATTGAAGCAGCAGGTTAGGACTATGTTATCATGGATCTTTTGCAGTCCTGAGACAGCCATCGAATTCCAGTGAAATCTCTTACAAAGGTAATGAAGACGATCAATGGGAGTTTTGCCAGTAACATCAAACCTGATTAAATGTCTCTGAGTTAAGAACTGCAAATGCACACACAAAAAAGGAGACAGATCAGAAAATGGAACTACAAAGAAAAATTGTAGAAAGAAAAGAAATGATGCCCAGGAAAAAAAAAAAAAAAAAACGGAGAAGATTAATAATTGACTGACTGTATATACAGCCACTCCAAAAACTGGTTAGAATGCAGGCAACTCACTGTATAGCCTGTAACAGAAATTTCTGTAGAAGAACTCTTATCCACACACCCAACTTTAAATATTTTGCCAGACTGGGATGAACTAAACTGTGTTTTACTTCTTTACTATTTGTTTTGACAGGGGAGACCTAGGACAATCCAAAGAGGCTGTCATTTGAAGCCTTTCAAATCACTGAGCTGTATGTGTCTATGTGCCTGTTGCTGTGTATATGTAAGGAATATAGCATCAAATCATATTTTTACTTGTTAATCCCTGAACAGTTATGTTGCCTGGTGAGTACTTTGACATAGTGAACTTACTTGAATAAAATGCATTTTGTTTTTTTTGTTTAGGCCAGCATGTTTCCTTGGATAAGTGTATTTGTTGCTCCATACCTGTGAGACAAGGGAACACTTTCCAACAAGTCCAAGCATCCTTGTCTTTCCCAGTGACCCGGGCTCCCAGCTTGCCTGCCTCTGAAAATGTTCCTGCTGAGTTCAGACATTCTAGCCCAACATGATGGGGAGGTGTTTTGGCCTTTTTGTTGTGGTGGTGGTTTTTTGCTTGTTTGTTATGGTTTTGTTTTCTTGGGGAATTTTGGGGTTTTTGTTTGTTAATACCGTTTTTAAGGATGTTCTTGCATAATTTCGAATGAAGAAATCGGATCTGACAAAGCTTTTACAACCATTAAAACTTGTCTGCTTCAAGTGCTGACAACTGTGGAATGGCTCTTAATGAGGAGGGATGCACTCGGGAATGCCCTGCCTGGAGTCGGTCCGTGTACCCTGGTGACCGACGGGGCCTTGAGAGTGTTTCCGCAGCAGGGTCGGGAGAGACGAGAGGAGAGAGGGGAAGGAAAGCGACGGGAGAGAAGGGGTGGGGTGCAGGGAGCTGAATTACTGCTGCCCATCCATATAAATACCGCCAGGGCACGCTGCGGGGGCGACATGGAAATTACGGGCAGCTTGTGTTGTGAGTGGGTGCTCCCCTTTTGTTTGTTCCCCGTCCCCCTCCGGGTATTGTTTGGTTTGTTTATTTTTTTTTCTCATGAGGTCGAGGCAGCCCAGGCACTGAAGAGGTGGGCTCAGGACCAGGATTTCCCCCCATCCTTCTCTCCCCCTCTCCTTTCCCTCCGTGGTCCCAGGTGATGCTTTAGGGTGGTGGGCGCCGGAACTCATCCATTGTTCCCATGGTTAAAGCCGGGGTCAGACCCTGGGGTGACCTGAAAATTTGGTCGGGGAGGGATGGTCCAGGAGGTTCTTTAGAGGGTCGGGGCTGAGCTGGATGCCCCAGGGCTGATGTCTTCTTGTTGCCTGGCCCCTGGTGCCCATTTCTAGGGAATAGGAGGAAAATTCCTCTCCTCAACCATATCGAAGAGAAAATCCTGCTTGGAACTCTTCTGTCCTATCATTCACCGGCTGCAAGGACTGTGCAAGAGGTACATCTTGAAATGAAATGTGGTTTAGTTCTTCATCTTTCTCTAACACCTGATGCCCTTCCGTGTCTCCAGGAGGAAGTTTCATGGCATGTCATTGTATGTTGCAATGCACTATATTGCAGTTTGTATGTAACAGTGGGAATGTTGTTTTATTTAAAAAAAAAAAAAATCCCCAAATGCAGGAGATGTGTCAGCTGAGGAAGAAGATGGTTCAATCTGTGCTCATCAGTTGCTCAGAATCTTAAAAATGAACAAGAAGATTGGAAAAGTTCAGGAAGCTGACAAGTAAGGGTTACATGCTTGGAGGCCAAAGAAACTGAAGTTCATCCGTTAGCATAGCCCCGATGCTTTAGATACTAAAAGGAGGTGTGTATGGGGAAACAAACCCAGAACAGGTGGGTAGAAAGAATAACATCTTGCAGACAAGTGAGGGAAAGAAAGTGATGAAAAGAGTTTTAGAGTTTTACTCTATTTCATTCAAAATTGTGCTCCAGCTGTTCTCCAGAGCCTGTTCTCTAGGGGCTGGGTGAAGCCTGGCTTGGCAAGGAAGGGAGGCAGGGCTGATTTGCAACCCCATTGTTTTGGGACCTGCTGCAGAAGTCAGAAGGCTTGTATAGGGTTTGATATTCAATATGCATATAGTTGTGTTTTAGCAGGGGTGAGCTCTACATTTGGCTGTCGTTTTCACAATCTTGAAGATAAGCTGTGTCAGCACAGCCTTTATAAATCCCATTTTTACCCAAGATTTATGATGTAGCTGTAAATGTATGCTCCAGACTGGTATCTTCCGTAGAGAGTTTTAGTAAGAAATCTTATTTTTGGAGGGTTAGTGCATTTATTTTCTATGCCTAGGATACATGATGAAAAATCTAATTTATAATGTGGCGTAATAAAAATGGATGATGTTTGAGGGAATAGCAGACTTGCTTCTGTACCTACACAATATATCTTTTTGGTAACATTTTGATAATGATTTTACATGTGCATTATAGGGGTGTGAGAAGTAGTGACAGTATATCAGGCAACAGAAGGAGCTACTGTGTCAACCTTGACCTTATTAAGACCTCTATGTTTGTATAAAGAAGTTAGGCTGGTCAAAGTAGCAGGGAAGAAACACGTATTCAGCAAAGATATGTGGCTAGATTTTGATTTTATTTATTCCACTTTAAGTCAGAAAAAAACAAGTATATTGAAAGCATCTTTGCAGAATTAATACATGTGTGAGTGCTCCTAACATTTCAGTGTTCTTTAAAAATTCAGCTAGACCTGGGAATACCTGGGTTGCTTTCTTCTGAGAGCTGAGAAATACCCCCTCCTCTGCTGTTTGGCAAGACTATTATTTTAAGGAGGCAGCCCAGTGTTACATCTGGTTTCAAAACAGACTACAATTTGACATTTGATTCTGTGTGGGTATTGCCTTACCTGTTGTAAAGTAAGATTTCATTGTAAGCATTGCTTTTTTTTTTTTTTTTTTGCATAAATCAAGCTTGCCACATAAAGTGATGGAAAACAGCAGATTTCTGAATCTGTATGAACAAAGGCTGGTTCCCCCTAACTCAGGGACTTCACGTGCTTAAGGTGCTGTGGGTCCCTGCAAAGCAGAAGCCATGGAAATGACAAATGAAAGCTGGGCTGGTACCTTTTGCCTTTTTGGCAAAGCTCTTGCCAAGTCCAAGACCGGCCATCAAAACAGCCTTTCACCTGAATGTAGAGGAGATACTTAGGCTGTACTAGTACTATTAAAACTAAGAAACTGCTAAGTGAAATCTCCAATCTTGTTTTGGTAGGGAGTTTTACTTGTTATTTTTGGTTTGTTTTGTTTTTTTTTTCCAGGTAGACCCAGCTGTCATTCAGCCTGGTAACCACCAAAAAGTCACCTTTCCTATTGTTACTCCATCTGTACTACATGTTCAGTGAGAGTTTGATTGCAAACAGCTGAAATCAGATACTAATTCTCTGTGTTGGGTGTGCTGGAGCCTTATGTCCTCTTGGTCTTGGAGTAAATTGAACACAGGAGATATGGTAGTAAGTGAACTTGACCATTTTTATTTTCATTAGGAATCTCACCAAACCAATGTCAGGGAAGAATAATTCCTCTTAACTATTATAAATCATCAAGCAGCTTGTTTAGTAACCAGGATGATACATAAACACGAGGCTGCCTGCTCTTTGCCAGGCAGGAGTGGGTCCTGACAGAGCCAGGTTCTGCCCACTCCTGGTCCCTGGGCATCACTGAGGCTCAGCTGTGGGACAGTGCTGTGTTGTCAGCTCCTTGGAATGCCTGCTGTCCTCTGGCACATGTTTCTGTGCTGAGAAGCACAACAGTGCTTGCTTCTGGCTGGGGTCTTCAGAGGCCACTATGACACCAGTAAGTAAAAGTTAATTGCAAATTTATTTCTATGTAGCAATAAGGGAAAAACACTTGGGGCCAGTTTCTGTTAAAGGAAAGGGGGAAAAGCCTGTTCTACACCCATTTGATTAACTGTTAATCACTGCCAGGTTTATGAACCTCTATTATAAACTTGTTACTCTAAGGGGTTTCAGTTCAGTGATTGAAAAACAGCTTTAGGGTCTGGGTAGGTAAGAGTAGTGAGAAGTACAAGTAGCAGTGCTGAGACTTTGAAGAGGTGTATAAATAATTAGCAACATATTTCATATGACCTCTTTCATCAAGATATACCACCAGACTTGGGATTTTATCAGAACATGACAAAAACATGAAGAGAGCTCTAAATTTATTCCAGCATAACAATGTTTATATCTAAAATAATTTGGTGTATTAGAAGCTGTTTTAGGTCACAGGTAACAGCACTGAACTGCTGTATCTGCTGAGGTTTCTTCAGAAGGCAGAAGGTGTCTGAAAGGTTCTGTACATTCTTGTGTCTTTTGAATTTTTAGATCCTTATTTCATGGTTCCACAACATACAATGTAGGTGAAAACCTGAACTGCATCTTAATAAAGCAAAAGTGATGAATAAATAGTAGCCCATTCAACTTCAGAAGGCAGAGGGTAACACAGCAGGTAAAATAGAAAACGAAGGTGCAAAATTCTCAAAATATTCCAGTGGGGAGTGAGTGGGTGGAAGAAAACCTAAATAATCAACCACTAGGACATACCCTGCCTGTGGAAGGAGGGGTTGGAACTTGATGGTTATTGAGGTCCCCTTCTAACCCAAACCATTCCATGATTTTGTTATGCCCATGTATCTTGCTCAAAAATGACAAACCCCCTTTTCTTATTAGTAAAATCCAAGCACAAATCCTAATGAAAATTATGCATCTAAAAGCTAATGGCATTGCAAAAGTCATAGGTACCAAGCAGAATGTTTGTTTAATCATAATTTGGTTTAGCATCATTTCATTTGGTGTAGGTTTCTTGTTTGTTTTGGGTGGTTTTGTTTTTTTCTCTGTTTATGAGGAAAAACAATTTACTTTTTAGGGCAATTACTTCTGCTCTCCTGTTTTCCAGCACTAACCCTGATCTCATTCCCACCTGGAGGAGAAGCTTCAGCCGACAAAGAATTCATTTCAGTCTCAACATAATCTAGCACTGGCTGGTATGTGTGGGACCCCTGTGAGAAGCTCATGCACTCGAATACAGAGGTTATTTTAGCAGAAGTGTGTTGGTCTCTGCTACTTTCAGAAATGCTAATGGGACTGCAGTAAGGTCAGGACTTTGAATTTGGAAACTAAAGCAAGGATTAAGTTCAGTTGTTTAGATCACTTTCTCTATTAACCTGAATAGCATCAAGATTTCACTCTTCACCTTTTGTACCAAGGCTGCCCAGCTTTGAAGTCTGGAAGAATAAATCAAATTCTAAGTATGAACTTCATTTTGCCTCCAGTTCAAATGTTTGGGCTGAGAGGTGGTAATCTAAGTGCAAGACCACAGGTCAGTGAATTTCTAAGCCACGGGCACGAGGCAGTTTCCACCCTTTCTACTTACATTAGGAATTACACAGACCTGTTTAAATAATGCCTACAGTTATTTTTTTTTTTGTAATAGCTTTAGTGGTTGTGTGCATTTGTATTTTAAGAGACTAGTACTTAACTACATTAAGTTGTATTTGTTGTGCTTGTAAAATAATTTTAAAGGAATATGCTGTGTTACTAAAAACGGAGTTCTCTGTTTGCATGTGATGTAATGCAACGCATGTAATGTAATGCATGTGATGTGATGCAATCATATCTCTCCAGAATATAATACAGAATGAAATGAGAAGTTACAGCTGGTAAGTGGAAGGAGATAGCATCACACCTAATCCTCCCAGGCTTAGCTTGGCAGCACATGAGCTGCTAAGGAAGAACTGGACCTGTTGGTGCATGCGGGCACTGCTTGTGACTCTGGTGTGCAGTCTGGGTGCAGCTGCTCCCTCCTGTCAGAGGCACTGGTGTGAGCAGGCCAGTGTTTGCCCACCTGAAAAACTCTGCAGGACCTGTGGATGGTTTATCACAAACACAGTGAACTTGGTGACCAAGTCCTAGTTGCAATTCTGTACTGGTGCACGCTTACTCTTCTGCAAAGTGTTACCCAAGTTAGCCTTTCTTACTATTTAAATTTTCCAAATTTTCCATTTTCCATTCTTGCTAAGAATGTTCTACTCTTTTTTTTTTTTAACTTTTTAACTTTTTCAACCTGTCTTTGCTACTCAAATGGGGAGCTATGTGCAAGAGACTAATGCTCAGGCACCAGGCAAAATATAAAGCCTGCCCTTCCTCCTTAATAAAGCTCATTCTTCCCACCTTTGTTTTAAGCTGGAAGAAATTCTATACAAATCCATAGCAAGATAAACCATGGAAAAAGCAGGTCTGTATTTTTTTTTTTTTGACTACCTTTAGTCTGGTGCCTGCTGGAAGTTGACATTAACTTGTGTATTTCATATCCCACAGTCAGACTGACCTATTTGGTAGCCACCTTATGGCGAGTTTGAGTTTTATTTTCACAGTAGCCCGTAGGGCAGGAATTACACTTGACAAATAAGTGGAAACAGTGCCACTCAGCTATTACTTTTTAATCTGCAAACCAGGAGAATGAGCCTTTAAAGCATCTGACTTGCAGGAGGTCATCATTAGTCTGTCAAGGTATTTCTTTATTTCTACCTTCTATAAACGTATATGATATGGCAACTCCTAGTTATGTTGTTTTGAACAGACAAGACGTACTGTTTATGAAAACAGACTTCTTAAAAGCAAGCTGTGGTGGCGGGTAAAGGAGGAGAGGTTGTTTACAATATTTTAAGCCAAACGGTTCCTTTGGCAGGAGGTTTTCTCTAACAAGTGAGAACAACAAGAATTAGCTTTCTCAGCACTTCAGCAAGCAGAGATTTTTGTCTGTAATGAGAAGAATGAGACTTGTTTGACATAAACTACAAAACAACACAGGAAAGATGAAGAGGGAGGGCAGAAATACATTACTGAAGGTGAGGAGAAACAACTTCACTGTTCTACTGTGAATTCAAGATTCTTGCTCATTATAATGTATAATTACAGCTGGCATCCTTCCAGAGGAGGGGTTGAAAGACGGTAGGTCTTACCAACTATGCTAAATCCTGTTGAGGAACTGACCACAGCAGCATCCTACCTGAGTTTGTATAATCCAAATGATTCCTGTTTAATTCTTCTGTACCACATCCTTCTTTATGCAGAAATGCAAATTATCTTTGGACTCCTGAGATTTGAAAACTGATTAGAATTTTTATGTTCCTTCATTAAGGGTAAAAATAGGCTATCCCAAGATAAGCCCCCCAAATTATCTACTGATCTGAGAAAATGGGAATAGCTTAGTTTTGTCATTAAATGAGTAACTACTTTCAGCAACCAATGCCTATTATATGGTTGTGCCTTCATGAAATTGTATTGCCTTTCTGAATTTTTTAGCAGTTTAGTGATAAATTTACTAGTGCCAGATTCTATTTGCTTGAAGTAGTATGTTCATCCATGTGTCATTAAAAAGCAAATCTTCAACTTGCTCTCTGTTTCCAGTATGTGACTGAGAACAGCAGAGAGATTACATATGTTGCTATCCTAATTTCCTCTGCAGTTCTCCCAAGGAGCAGAGGTTGAACTTAGTGAAGAGATTGGGACGTTTAGCTGAGTGTATCTGGGTAGATACATGTCTTTGCAGCCTCTAGGGCATGGTCTTCATTTTTAGAAACAAAGATGGACCAGGATACTGTAGGACAAAGTGAATATTGATTTCAAGCTCAGAGTGATTGTTGGTGACCAGATATTACCTGTGGAATGAAATTGTAGGTCTCTTACTCTTTAAAATTTCAAGGCTGGTTTGCATTGCTGGAGACCTGCTCTTTTCCCACCAGTAAATTGTATCATCTGAGCAGTGGTGGCTGTGAACAGATTACTCTGGACCATGGTTTCTTGGCTCTGAGATAGCTGTTTATTTGGTGGTGTGGGAACAATGATTGATTTTCTTCTGGCTCCCAAAGGCTCTTCACACCTTACATATCCTAGTTACATTGACACTGTTCTTTTCTTTCCAAGGTTATCTAAGTCTCAAAAGTGAAGTTTTCACTTTGTCAGTTGTCTTCCCCGCTCTTGTTGGGTGTTTCATGGCAGCTGTCTCAGCTTTGCTCCCCTCCTTACCCAGTAGTGCATCATGTGTATGTGTTGCTCCAGTTCACTGAAAGCTTGAGGCAGAAAACTGGTGAAGTAACCTGGTTAGACAGGGATAGTAGAGAGGGAGAAGCTAAGGCTCTATGTAATGGAACAAGTGATGTCCTGTAACAGAGCCTATATCCTTCTATGACAAGTTGATCTGCTTAGTGGATTTGGGAGAATCTGTGGATGTTGTCTGCCTGGATTTTAATAAAGCCTTTGATGCAGTTTGCCACAGCATTTTCCTAGAGAAACTGGCTGCTCGTGGCATGGATGAGTGTATTCTTTGCTGGGTGAAAAACTGGATGGCTGGGCCCAGAGAGTGGTGGTGAGTGGAGTTGAATCCAGCTGGTGGCCACACACAGGTGGTGTTCCCCACAGCTCAGTATTAGGACCACCCCTGTTTTAATACATTTATCAATGGTGTGGATGAGGGTATTGAGGGCATTCTCAGTTCGCAGATGACAGAGTTGGGCAGGAGTGTTGATCTACTGGAGGATACAAAGGCTCTACAGAGGGATCTGGACAAGCTGGACTGATTGTCCAAGGCCAAATGTATGGGGTTCAATAAGGTGAAGTTCTGGGTCCTGCCCTTCGGTCCCAACAACCCCATACAGTGCTGTTGGCTGGGGAAACAGTGGCTAGAAAGCTGCCTGTTTGAAAAGAACCTGAAGGTGCTGGTGAACAGCAGCTCAATGTGAGCCAGCAGTTTGCACAGTCGGCCAAGAAGGCCAATGGCACCCTGGCCTGGATCAGGAATGGTGTGGCCAGCAGGACCAGGGAAGTGATTGTCCCCCTATACTCAGCACTGGTGAGGCCACACCTCAAGTCCTGTGCCCAGTTTTGGGTCCCTCAGTTGAAGACAGACACTGAGGTGTTGAAGCATGTCCAGATAAGGGCAATGGACCTGGGGAAGATTCTAGAGCACAAGTTTGAAGAGCAGCTAAGGGAGCTGGTGGTGTTTTGCCTGGAGAAAAGGAGGCTCGGGAGTGACCTTATCACTCTCTACAACTACTTGAAAGGAGGCTGTAGCAAGATGGGAGTCAGTCTCTTCTCCCAAGTAACAAGTGATAAGATGAGAAAATGGGCTCAGGTTGCACAAGAGGAGATTTAGTTTGGGTATTAGGAGAAATTCCTTCACTGAAAGGGCTGTCAACCATTGAGACCGGCTGCCCAAGGAAGTAGTGGAATGTCTCAAGCTACTTAAGACATGCAGACATGGCACTTGGGGACATGGTTTAGGGGTGGACTTGGCAGTGCTAACAACTGGACTAGATGATTTTAAAGGTCTTTTTCAATTTAAAAGATTCTATGATTCTAAGTCTTACCTATGCAGCTTTCCATCTGTTTGAACGCAACTGTGTGCTGCTTATTAATATTTCATCAGTATTGCACACGCATGCTGCTAAGAGTGGTGCTTATCTACGTGTAAAATGGCTATTGATAACTGGTCCTGTATGTACATACGAGTTTCCAGAATTTTATTACAGAAGTGATCCTTTTTGCCCAGTTCTGCTCTGGTGCTAGAGGCTCCATCTGCTTGTGCTTATTTTATCTCCATGTTAACCCATGATTTTTTCATTATGTAATGAGAATAGCTAATGACAAGATTTTTAAGATCTTAAAGCAACTAAATAATTCTTACAAAAGAGTTCAAGAATTATTTGGAACTCTTTATTCCCTTTATTTCCTGATGGCAATGGTACTTTCTTCAGCAGAGGTGTCAGGGGGAAGAAAAAATGTGTGCTAAAGCCAAAGGGCGTGTGTATTTAACTGTATTTTACTTACAGTCTTTGGTCTGTTATGAAGCCATAAAACAGAATTAATTGTGATTGTAATAGGTGCAAAACAAGGTCAGGTCTGCTAAGCAAAAAGCAGGAATTATATTGGGTTAGGGTAAGGTTTATGGGGTTAGTCCTAGTTGTATCAGACAAGGAGAAAACCATGCACGTCTTGTATAAGCATGTGTGTATATATAAAAAAAGTTATGAGGTTATCTATAATCTACTGAACTTTATTTTTGTTTATATGATAAAAGATATATTAAAATCAGAGGAAATTAGAGGAAAAATAACCAAGTTTTTTTCTACATTAGTTCTTATTATTTCAAGTCTATGGTGTCAGTTTTGAAAACAGAGTATTTTTTTTTTTGTTTTGTGTTTTTTCCCCTCATCACTGGTATGAACTTTAATTAACCAGGTACCCATATGTTTACATAGAAAGACAAATGGTCTGTTTATTTCAGCAGCTGCTTAACAAGCCACCAGCACAATCAATTAGATTAATCCCAGGAAATAAAACTTGAAATAAAGATGATATCTGAAATCATTTTTATTCATGGTTAGAGACCATGAAGATTCTTTTGACAAGTTGAAAAATCTTATGGGTGATGTTGAAAACTTCAATGTACAAGTGCTAATTCAATTTGAGGGCAAAAAAACCCTGTCTTGATAGAATGGTTTCTGTAGAGATATTACTAGAATAGCAAACCCCCAAGCAATACAAAGGCAGCCTGAGTATTGTATGCTCATTACCTGAATTTTCAAACACTTAACAACTGTGAGAAGTATGAATATGCAAAGCTTCCAGACTCTGACCAACATTTTTCTTATTCTTTTCTGTTCCTGGAAAGAAAAGCCAGTGGTTTGTCATTGCACATATATATGTTACATATATGTTTTTATATATATATATATATAAAACTGCTATTAACTCAATTTAAAGTTGCATATGATATAAGGTCACAGGTCTTGAACTCAGCAGAGCATTTAAGTAAATCAGCTCCTTCACCAGCTGCAGCACCTTAAACGTGTGTGAGTGCTCTGTTGAACTGGGGCTAAAATTTCAGCTTTTGTATCTGCCCAGCTGTTATGCAGAAGAGATAAAAGTTGGACCCTGCATAGACAGCACAATATTAAGAATTTATTAAATCACAACTGTGGAGATTAAAATATTGAAATAGGAATGAATTCTTGCCTTTAATGGTGAGGATCCTAAACAGTTATCCTCATCTCTAATAATAGAAAAGACGTATAAAAGAGAGACTTACAATTAATGTCTTATATGAGGGAATGGTTTGAATAAGAATTGCCATCCCATGTGGAAGACCCCTTGACCTCCGTGAGGATTTCAGGGACTTACTGCCAGGCTGAGTCGGAAGGCTGCAAAGGCTGTGTTAATTTGCCTAATTTTAAGTTCTGGGCAAGATCCTGAAAGCTCTTGTTTGTACATATCATCCATTATCTCTGAATATTTTTGTGGCAGCATTTTATGACATACCAGCCCTGATGTTTTAAATAGTGAAATACCAAAAAGTGCACATCACAGTTACACTGGCATTGTTGCATGACCCTTATCTTCTGCTTTTTTGTCACATGAGCCATGCCACCAAATATTGACAGACAACCCCCCACCCCGAGATATTTGTGCAAGACTTGTGATCTTGTGCTTACTGATGAATGCTCAGAGCTTTGGCATCTAGTCTTGCAAAACACAGTGAAAACTACGTGAGTGGGGTTTTTTTTTAAGCTAAGATCATGTTGCTATAGATAAAGGACATAAGCCTCTGCAGGTTAAGGCTAACAGGTCAATAACAAATCTGTTTATATTAGATTGTCTCTTTAATATAAGAAAGATGTGTTTTAAAAATAAAAAAGCTGCACTGTGTATAACACTGAAGAATGCCGCAACAAACAAACAAAAACAGTTGCTGTGAAATGAGTTCTTTTATCTTTTACAAGCCAAGTTTTTATTCTGTATAGGCATTAAATGATTTATTTTTGGTGTTTTCTTCCAAAATACTTGTAGCCTTTCTCCTCCTTGCTAATTCTTCTGGTGCTGTTTGCAAGTGACTTCTCAGCTGCTTGAACCCCTTGATCATAGGATCATTTAATTGGAAAAGACCTCTAAGAGCCTTGAGTCTGACCATTAACCCCACACTGCCAAGTCCACCACTAAACCATGTCCCCAAGTGCCACATTTGCACATCTTTTAAATATCTCCGGGGATGGTGACTCTATCACTTCCCTGGACAGCCTGTTCCAATGCTTGACAATGCTTTTTGTGAAGAAATGTTTCATAATTTTCAATATAAACCATCCCTGGCACAACCTGACCCTGTTTCCTCTTGTCCTATCACTTGTTACTTGGAAGAAGAGAATGACCTCCACCTGAGTACAACCTCCTTTCAGGTAGTTGTAGAAGGTGGCAAGTGGATAAATAGTCTAGGTTATGACAAAAGTATTGAGGCTCCAAGTAAAGAGCTAGTGGAATGGATGCTTACATCGATGGGACCTGTTGGAGCATGTGCATTTAACTTCCCTTCGATCTGAATGCTCCTGTTATCTTTCTGTGGAAATCAAGTGTCCAGTCAAGCACCAGTGGGTTGTGCTTCAATATGGAGATAGGTGGTGATGTGCCCTGGGGAGCTGGAAAATGCATCATGATCCTAAGTGTATGCTAAATTACAGTGGAGGAGTGGAAAGGGAATGTCACTGCAGTCTGGAAATGTGGCTGGGATTTGAAATGAGACTTGCTAAAAGCACAGTTACTTGCTTGTTCATCAGCAACTCCACAGTGAATTTTCTCAATGGACAAATTTTCCACTGAAATTTTTCATGTCCCCATTACTTTAATCTAAAATGTGAAAATCAGTTCAAGTTTCTGCTTAAATATTGTCAAGAAAATGCCTACCTACTTGCCCACTGTAAATGTGTAATAATATAGCTAGCTGACACATGTATTTTATAGATTTTACTTAGTTCAAGAAATTTGTTTATAATAAAAGAAATCTGATGGTCTATGAAGCACTAAGTAATTTGTAAAATAAGTGTCCTGTGAAAGAAGGGAAGGTATGGTGTCACTTTTACATGCCCCATGTTCACAGCATGACTCAGTCTTAACTATGGAGGGCACTGCCAACTATGAACTGGGGTTTAAGGTTTTAGCTGCTGTGTGGCTTCCTAGCTAAGAATTGACAAGTAAATTCAGTAATAATCAATATGCTGCTGCTTCCTGGAGTTGTACACACTTCCTAATAATCAATTCAGATTTCTGTTTGGCCATCATTCTTAAAGATGATCAGAAGAGAAGGGGTTTGTGAGAATAAATGAAGCATCCTATTGCTTTAAACTATGTGCTATGTCTGACCTGTGCAAAATGATGTTACTTGGTGTTAACTCTGTAGCTTTCCTTTTGCATAAGGGTCTGTATTTTGGGTCTGTATTTTGGAATGCTGAATAGAAAATTAAAAATGCAGGCCAGTCTTTGGGAACATTTTACTTACTGTTTTAATAAACTTTTGTTTATGCCTAGAGGTGCCATTAAATTACCAGCCAGACATTAATATACAGTACACAAGGGATCTTGTATATAAGCAATGATTATTTCTGTGTGACTCAGATGAAGCTTGCTATGCACCCAGATAGCTGCTGGATGGGAGGTGAAAAGTGAATAAATATATCTGGAATTAAAAACGTGAATATCTCTGGATAAAGAGTAGTGGTAGTTTAGGCAGTGAATGTGCCAGCTGGTCAGTCATATCTAGAAGACAGCTCTTCTTGGAGAGCAGAAGCATGACTCAAGGAGACAGTGGTCTGTCATGGCAGAAACACCTCTGCTTTCTTTCAAAAAATAATAGAATGGAAGCACTTGGTGTGGCTGATCCTGGAGCTAAAGGTACTAAGCATTTCAAAGCCATGTATTGTTCTGGACCTCCTTAAACAAGGAGTCTTTTTACACCACCGAAGCATCTGCTTCAGCTGCTGATTCTGAGAGTGCAGGCATGCTGGAAATGGTTAATTCCAAACATGGCTTGGTTTCTATGCTACTGTGTCCACAGTGAGAATAGCACTTAAGGAAGCAAAGACTGCAAGTACAAGCTGAAATTAAATGTGGGCCATGGACACCACGCTGGAAAATCATCTGAGTAAAATCACATAGATATGTTTTGCTGCAGGTCTTGTGATTGCATGCTTCCACAGACAGGTACAACTTCAAATGCATGATTGCAGGAGTGTTGTAAGTTCATCTAGAAGAAAGAAATTCAAAATCCCTCCAGCTCCTGAAAAAATGTATGCCAATTAATTCTGAATTGGGATTTTCCTTTACATTTGATCTACTTAAGAATGCACCACAAGGAAAGCTTCCTATGAGGAAAGCTTAGAAATGCTCTCAGGGAAAAGGCACCATCGTAACTCTCCCACTTCCTAAAGGAATCAGGGTAGAACTCCGCTTAATGCACATCCTCTAAAGGAAATATAGGGCCCTACCTAATAGAGCCTCTTTAGGTTCTGCTGAAAAAAAAACCTCAACCAGATGATTCCTCCCCATCTCTGCTGTGTTTTTAACTTCCCTACTGTGCTTACTGACTGACTTGTACCTACAAAAAAGGAAAAATAGTTCCTTCCCTCATTTACTACAGTTCAAGGCTCTGGCATTAAAGCTGCTTACGTGGAATGAAATGGAGGAGAGTGGATGAGACCATTGTAATGAATGATGCAAAATTGCCCTAAGGTGACCTTGTGTGGTTTAAGCTGGATAGATGGCAGTCAGGAAACAGTGCTGCTTGGAAATCTTGGAAACCTGATTATGTTGTAGGGATATTTCAATTTCACAAAAGAATAATTCTTTGCTTTCCCAGGAATAGGAAAGAGAAGGAAGAGTGTCCCAGACCTCTTCAGTAATGTCCCAGTAAAGGTGTGGGGCAGATGCTGAGCGTAAGAGAAGGAAGGAGTGAGAGGGTTTAGCAACTATGCCAAAAAAGCAGGTGGTGGGCGTTCGAGCACTGGATGTGACAGAGGTGCAAAAGTCTTGCCTCCTGGTTTGTGAGGCAGTAGTAAGGGAGATAAATTCACAGTGGAAGGAGAGCAGCATGACAGGAGGCTTAGATAGAAAAGGCTTCCCCTTCAGGCCGTGTCCCTTATGGTGCTGTTTACCTTGGGATAGTATGAACCCCAAAATTCCTACCTCAGCATCACTTTAATTCTCTGCTTCTAAGACATCTCTTTCTCTCAGTTTAAACAACCAGTTTGGGCTGGACACTTCTGGAATAACAATTGCATCCAAAACTTTCATCAGATATTGCTGACTTCATGATCTGTATCTGATTACTCCCAAAAAACAGTCATGTTTTCCTTCTATTTGATGGTTGGAGGGCCTGTAATTATTTCTGTACTTTTGTTTTTCATTTATGTCATTATTTGCCAGCAAAACACAATTGTGTCCTTTGTTTTAGTTCAGCTTTATTCCCTTGTCCTCATGTGATACTGTTTTAGGCACAAAGCGTCCCAGTTTTTTTAATACTTCATCACTTATTAATGCCACAGATTGTGGGATGAAGAGTTGTCAGCATCCTCATTTTTTTATGTATTGACGGATATAATACCTGATTTGTTATTAGATAGCTTCTAAAGGATTTATTCCTCTCTGGTTATATTTTTCCTAATTATTTAGTGTATTTCCCAATAGCTTATCTCCCTTCCAGGCTCCATTTTTTTTTTCTTTGCATCTGCTTTCACATTTGATGTTTTTTTCACTTAAATGTAAACCTGACATATCAGATCCCATCTATTAATGTGCCTTCATGCCTCTTTAGGAGAGAACTTGTGAGAATGTCAGCAGGAGACGGAGGAGGAGTTTGACTCAGTTCTGCCAGTGGGGATCTCCTGACAGCTTTGGCCTGGTGCTCCCTGCTCCTGCTGAATCACCAATGGTTTTAATCACTGCAGCAGGTACTAATGAGGGCTACATTAAAGTGAGGTCCATTACACATACATGCACAGTTACTTGATTGAAGTGTAAACGTGCCTGGGTTTATACTTGTACAGTACCTGGTGCAGAGAAGCCTTGCAATCTGATCAAGATCTTTGAATCCTCCCCTGGTATAAACAATGTGAGAAAAAAGAAATAAAAGAAGAATATCGTGATTCCAGCACTATAAAGGGGCCTAATGCCACATGGATAGGTGGGAACATGCACCTTTCTCTGAGGAGTGACATATGAAGCACATATTCCTGCAAGGGCAATTCCTAGTCCATTTTAAATCAAAAGGCCAGACAGGCTGGGGTCAAATAACTAGATTTGCAAATACTATGGAATTTACTTTAATGCAGGAAAATGATGGCATTCTGAAGTTATGTGACTGTAAGATCCCCTATTTCCCTGAATTTTTGGAAAGGTCTGGTTTATTGAGGGAAGAGCAGGCAAAACCTTCCTTTGTAAATCAGTGCCCTAGTAGGTTAAATATGAGGGTTGGTTTCCACCCTGCAGGGGAAATTGTGATGACTGGGCAGGACTGAATGGTTAGGCTGCAAGTAGTGAACAAGGTTTGATGTTCAAAATAGTTACCAGAAGTCAATGTGCCGAGCTAAGCACAAAAGGTGTGACTACACTGGCGTCTTTCTATTGTACATCACCCTGATTCTGAGGTCTCCTAAATGACCAAACTGGTCAGAGCTCTGTCTGTGGAATGCACTTTGTTTTTCCTCTAGACTAATGGGGAACTGGGTCCTGGCCTGTAGTGAAGACAAGACACATGAAAAGATCCAAGAGGTATGAAGCAAGAGGTGCCACAGTATGATGAAGTCAAACTGAGATATCTCAGAAAGTCTAAAGTCTTCTCTGGCGTTCTCCCCTCAGGGAAGCTACTGAATTTGCCCTGTTTCTCTGAACCTTTAAACTCTTCAGTAATATTAAAACTAAATGACAGACACAAGAGAAATCCATCTCTACCTTCTGCCCAGCTAAGAGAATACAAAGTTGGGAGCATGGACTGTCCTTTGTCTTGGACAAGCCCTGCTACCCCTTCTTCTAGCATTAAAAGCCAGCTTTCAGCAACCATAAGACAAATCTTCTAGCAACAGGTTTCTCTGATGTCTCTTCCTTCCAGACTTGACCTTTGTGACAGGTACCACAGCTGGGATGACTGCTCTCCTCTTTCTGTGATTTGTATGCTCTCCCCATTATAAGGGGTTAAAAACCCTTGTAAAAAGTGTGTCTCTCATACTTATTCACCCAGGAATAAATCTGCTGCTTCTCCCCTGTAAAAATACAGCAGTGGTTTTTGTACTGAAACTGCTGATGTTGTAGGTGTTTTGGTATGAGTATTATAATAATAGAAAGTTATTTTTGTAAGTGTTAGGAGTAAAAGAAATAAAAGTATCCCATTATCCCTGATGTCTCTTACTTAACAGGTTAAATCCAGTTGTTCACTGAGAAATCACTCAGAGAAGTTATTTCCTCTTTTTGCTTTCATTTTTCAGGTGAAAGTATGTGCAGCTTGTCATGATTTAAATACAATTTTTTGTCTTATATTTTTGAATCGCAGTTAAAGAAGCACACAATTTGTATCAAGTGTACAGCTTCATTATACCAACTTTTTTTTTTAATGCAATCTTCTCAATACCTTATAGCCTTGCTGTCTACTGGGAAACCATATTTCTGTGAAAAAGTATGAAGCATGAACATTTCTCTAAATCTCTGTGTTCTCTTGGCAGTCTATGGGGAGAAGGCAAGAGAATATCATGAGTGGAGCATCAGTAAACCAGGTTCTGTTTCTGTGTAAGAACAAGGAGGTTCTAGAAAAGGGATCAGCAAAGCCCCCATTTGTTGTCTTCTAAATTTTCTTCCTAAAGCCTAAAATTATGGAATGAAAATTTCACACTAAGCTATTAAGTAAAAGAAAAATGGCTGATTTGTTGAATACCTACATATATAAGAGGACCCTTTATTGCAAGTTTAAAAAAAAGGATTATTCATTTAAAATCTCTGGGGAAAAAAATAAATCATACAGAGATAAATCATATAGAGATAAAACCAAGTATTCACAAAACCTTTTAACATCTCTTAGCTTCTGTTTAGAAGAGCATACCTATATGTGTAAGTCCCATTAAGTGCTGTTCTAAATTGAACTTGTATCTAATTCCTACTACTGCTTTATGCTAATGGTTTTAAGTCCTGCAGCTGGCAATCCCTAAGTGCTCATAGGCATTCGATAATATCCAGTAGCAACAGCCAAAAGATCCCTTGCAGATGCCTAAAGCAGCATAAGCACCTAGGCTAAGACAAAATAGAGACTTGTGAACTGCTCTTCCATAAGGAAATCCTGCTAATGGGATCAGTATAGCAACCTCTTCAAGTGCCTTAAAAAAATCTGAGATCATGCCACTAAGTGCTGGTGAGAAATATAAATGTGTTGTAAACCGTCTCCCATATATTTCCACTTTTTCTCCTCAATTCTCCTATTTATAATTAACACCTCTCTTTATCTTGTTCATTCTGAATATCTTTGTTCTTTTCAAGTTAAATTATTTAATACTATCTCTTCCTCTCGGTTAAGCGCTCTTTATCTCATGATCCCCTCTCCTTTATATTAAAACCTCTCCTGTCTAAACGCATAATCAGATGACATCTGCTACTAGGGAGCTTAAAAATCCTAGCACATTCCCTAAAATAACTGTGCAGTTATTAGGCAGCAAGGTACACTGTGCAGGTAAGAGGGTGGGTACACAAAAGAAAAAGGCTCCATATGGCACAGAGGGGGTTCCCCTCTCGGCATCAGCTATAAACCACACCAGGCTGATTGTTCCTAGTGTGAATCCCAGAAATGTCCAGTCCACTTCTGCATCTTTGCAGGCATGAAACCCATGTGAGCAGTCCTGTTGGTTTGAACAGACTACCTGTGAGCAATGGAGATTTGGTGTCACGTAGCTACGCGTGTCACGAAGCTTTTGTATTATGCAGAAGGAAGCACAGGGGCCTTTAGAGGCAGGAAAGCATCTGGAAGCCCTGAGGTATGTTTGCAGTTGAACAAGAATGAAAATGTGGTCATGTGAAATCAGAGGGAAGCTAAATTCTCATTCCCATACTATGTCTGAACTACAGCTAAATACACCCCAAAATGGTTTTGTACAATTTAATGGAGAATACACATGTGCCAGACCGTTCCAGGATCTGATGGAGTCACAGTGATTTATCAGGATATGTACATGATCTGTATGGGAACCTGATGAGGAACGTGAAAGGCTGCAGAATACAGTTTTGGATGACTGACACTGAATTGTCCCTCTTTAATACTGATCAAATTATTCAGTATGGATGATAAGTTTCCTAATAGCAACAGTATTGCAGTCTTGCAGATAGATTTAGGATGCATGAGAGCCCTGCCAATTACACAATTCACTTGTAGTGTTTTCTTCATTCCTGCTCCACTCTTGTGGGACAGGGCAGGGCTTTCAGAATGCTTTCTTGTTTAAAAGCAGAAACAGTTTCATATGTTTAATCTAAGAGACCTCTATGCTCACCACGATAAGAGCAGAACATCTTTAAACAAAGCAGCTAAATTATCTTTGTACAAGACTTTTGATACACAGCTTAGAATATCTGTATATGATTTTAAAGATTACAGGAGAAAAAAAGCTCATGGACCTGTTTATTTCATAACTCAGTCGGCAAAGGATGTTTATTGCAAACTTCAGATCTCTTGGAAACAGATTTATAGACAAAAACATCCACTCAAAGCAACAGAGCCTTATTAAAGGTTATCTTTTTATTTTGAATATAGATAAATTTAAACTTTATATCAGGTGACCATTTTTTATGGGTGTTTGGTCGTTCGCTTGGTTTTTTTTAATGTTTCTAAATCTAATACACAGTGAGGTATCTCATCCTTCTTTAGAGAAGAAGAGACAAGACAGGCTTGGGATCAAGCACAAGATCTACCCCCACTTTGGAGGGGGAATCAAGAAGCATCCTCCAGAGCCAAGGACAGAACCTGAGGTTTCTAATCTTTGCCAATAGATCTGCAGTGAGCAAATATCTGAAACTTGTTGGCAAAATAAATGTAGAATTAACTTGAACAGTGGCCAAGATTAAAAATTCATAATTAGTACCCACCTGCAAAGACTGAGGGGCAGGATTAGTACCATGTAAACACTATGAGGCAAATTAGGGTGAGATTGTTGTCTCAACTGCATGACTGAATTTTATTGCCAGCCTGAGCATCCTCCATACCTGCTCCTTCTTTGCATCTGCAGAAACTGGCATTCCAGCAACTTAATTCACTATGAAATTTGTCTGTGTCCGAGTGCTTAAATTTTGACCTCAACAGATTATTTATTATGGTTTTCTTGAAATGTGCTGAAGCTGTTTGCACCTTCTAGCCCTGCTGGTACAGAGTGAGGCCTCTGAATCTTGTAATGCATCAGCCTGGCTGGAACCATCAGGAAAAGGGTGGAAAGCCTCCTTGCCATCTCCGTTAGTAGCTCCAGGGCTCTATACAAATTCACAGAAAGACCACGTGGGAAACACTGGACATCTTCCTGGTTCTCTGCCGTGTTCAGATCAGGGGGCTTATACTCTTGCTAGTGTGTTTGCAGAGCCACAGAAGAAAAGATGTAAGTCTCTGATCTATGAATGGGCCAAATGTCCTAGAACTGGGGACACCCCACCTATGAGTGAGTATCCACATAGAGATCTTATATAATTCATATAATAAACATTAACTTCATCATGATTTCTCTTTCCTGTGCAGTAATCAAATTCTCCAAGTAATGAAATCCTACCCTCGTTATAATCACAGCTAGACGAACGCCTTTTATGCATTTATTTTCTCCAAAAACAGTCAACCCCCAGTGGCTGCACAGGCAAATGCAGTGAGGTTTTGCAGTTTGGCCCTTCTGTCTGAGAAGGGAGCAAGGACTGTCCGATCCCATTCCCATACAGGCCATTCACTTAAGAGCTCGTTTCGGTGATCCTAGTGGGTCACCTTCCAACTTCTGTGATTCTAGTTCCGTGATTCTGATTCTGACCAACGTGTATTCCAGTAAACTTTAGTGAAATGTCTAGTAATTTTAAACCACACATTTTGGATGCGCTTGCGGGTGGGAGGAGAAGGCATGTTCCCTCCATATTCAAAAAGTTCATCTGTGATGTATCTATGATTTCACAGCTCAGCCTCCCAGGATTCACAGAAATACGCCCCTCTTGGGGATCGCAGCGGAGCTTCGAGCTGTAAACATTTCTTTCCTCGGTAGCAGAGAGCACAAAGCCTGTGGCAGGGCTGTTCCTGAAGCCTGAATACATCCAAATATATCCACAGGGCCTGTGCAGCATGAACTTACCCAAATGTTTGGGAGTCACGCAGCACAGCTGCCCCGTGTGAGACCTGCGGGACAAGCAGCGGGATGACAGAGCATCTCCTACTGAATCATTTCCTTGCTAACGCGTTTGGAACGCGGGGGTCGTGGCCAGGCAGGGGCAGGGATAATGGATCCATCGGGGAAGCGCGACAAGAAGGAAATAGGGAACGGGAAGCGCAGGTCAAGCACCGGGCTGAGGTTTTATGATACTCTGTTTTAATGAAAACGTATTTAGCACCGAGATAAACCAGGGAAGCGCCCGCGGCTGGGAAGCAGCTGTCTCGGCGGG
>VYZS01038838.1:42584-65811 GCA_013400695.1 Neodrepanis coruscans
ATTTATTTAAATGTCTGTGAAAGAAAAATATGTCATCACTTCAAGGTGCTGTAAAGACAAAACTATTAAAAGCTCAGAGACACTCAGAAGTGCTGTAGAGATCGCAGATATTACTACAAAGTATTCAGACAGCAAATGTCATACTCTCCTTAAGAATCAAAGTAATGAAGAAAAGAGATTGAAAATTAGATCTATAAGTCTATTATCAGTTTGGGAGAAAAAGCAATTTGTGATGGATTTTATGGCAGCTTAATGACATACTTTTGAAAAGTGTAACATAACAGGCAAGAGCTGTGATGGAATTGTACAGATAAATCGTGTCAGACAGTTCATTTTATTGAAGAATACTTTGGCTATTTTGCTATCTCATACACAACAAAACTATTGAGGGTTTTTGTTGTTGTTGTTGTTCAGTTAATCTATAGCTTGTACAAAACCTCTTAATCAATGTGTTGTTTTATTTTTTGGGCAACTTCCACGTGGCTCTGCTATGACTTTTTGTAAAACAAGGTGTTGTATATACAGGACAAGATTTTGAAATACAAAATAGGCTACAGTGAAGAAAACTAGAAAGATATCTATGGAATAAAATATAAAGAAAGAGTTCTGTTATTAATTTTTAGATTTACTTTTTGAAGCAGATGTAGAACATAAAACTGACTATAAATTTGCTGGGTCCACAGGTATAGCCTTTATGGAAAAGAATCAAGGGAGAGCAGCAACGTTTCCCAACAAATATACAAAATAGTTTTAACTGACATTTTAAAACATAGCATATGAGTATTTTCTGAGAAATGAAGACTGGAAAATTCCTCTCTTTGTGAGTGGTGTGTTTTTTTTAAGTAAAGATAAGAAAAGTGAACCCTAACACTACTGTAAAGTCACAGGAAAGATATTGATTTCTCTAAAAATATCTGAAGTTCTTTGAACTGTATATACATGCACATTAACCTTTTAGAAAACAAAATAAAATGAATAAAAAGAAGTACAAGCTCTAATGGTGTGTGATTCATACACTGATGCACGGGTGTACCATGAGTTTTCACCCTTGGAAAGTAACACATGAACATTATGAAAGAAAATTGTTTAAGATCTTCAAATAAACTCTATGTGTCATGATGTTTAGTTGTCTTCTATAATGTAGCTTTTCTTCTCTAAATATGTCATATTGTTGTCTAAAATTTTAAGTTGCTCTTAAAATATTCATTTATGTAGGTTTTGTTTATGAAAGGGTCATTTAATTCTATTGTTTTTAAATGTGATACTGTAAAAGAGGGAAAAAAAGTCATGGTAGTTTTTTTCTTCCTAAGTAATAAATTTTGTTTGTCCACACAGATTAAATAATTCTGAATTAAGATATAACTAACTCTACCTTTAGATACTACACTGAAGTCTCTGGGAAGTATGTGGGTGTTGGAGGACAAATTTAGGCAAGATGTCTGTACTTCACTTGTACAAATATAAAGAACTAACTGTGTCAGCATAAGCCTGGTATGTACATAGGAGCTGTTGTGCTATTAAATTTGCCCACTCTATTCTAGTATTGCAGTCTAATTTTTTATGTATCCTAAGAGTTTACTTTTCTTTTATCGTTACTGTGCTTTGAGCAGATGGTTTTTATTGAACTATTTATTGATACTTAGGGTTTTTTCCTTCCCTGAGTGGTGAGTGCATTTTATATCCATCAATGCATAGGAGTAGCCCAAATTATTACTTACAATATGAATTTCATCACTATAATGTGTCCCAGTCATGCAGCTCCATTAGATATCTCTGGAGTTCCTCATCATATTCTCAAGTCTTCTATAACCCAAAGCAATTGTCAATCTTCTGGGTTTTTTCATTCTCTCACTTATCTCCTTTCATTTATTACTAGTAGTTCTAATACAGATCCACCAGTAAAACTGTTCAGAACAGAGAGGGGATTTTCAGAGGCATTCAGCTCTGCTATTAATTCAGTGATAGCAGACTCAGACAAACTAGTAAGGCTTCTGAAATCCTCAGTCAAGCACTTCACCTCCAAAGTCTTTACTTAGTATGTATGAAGTTTCAGGTTCTCCCATTTCCCTTGAAAAGCAACTGATTTACTAACCGTAGGATGTCAGTGGCTGAGTTAGACATGTGATAAGACTTTTGTTCCTGCTTGCCTTTACCTCTAACTCAGGGTTTTTCATATGGCTCATAAGGTGTCCAGCAGAAAAAGCTCTTCTCCTACACTCCTGGGTGTGTAAGAAGTTAGGGAAGTGCAAGAAAATACAGTAGACCTCTTAGAGTACAAAAAGTTGTGCAGTTAAGATACATAACGCAGAACTTGTAGCCTTGTGCATGTTCAGCATTCCCAAATCTGGGGTGCTTGTAGCAGTTCTGTCATAATCTAGAAAGTTAAAGTGCACTAATCTGCTTGGGCTGTGGCTGGAAACTGCCTGGGGTCACCGTAGCCTTTTGTTTTTACAGCTGTGTTTGCCCAACTGTCCTAGATCTGACTTTGTAAGAAGAGTGTTTCCAGAGGCTTTGCTGTTGCTGTTCTGCAGTGCTTGGCTGGGGAGATCAGTTTTTCATCCGGCTGTGGCGCATTCACTGACCCTGAAAGCTGTTTGTGGCATAAAGAAGGCAGGACAGAGGAAGAGCCTTGCTCTCACGCTTGACAAAAGTGGCTTTTTAAAGCAAGATGTTTTTGTTTGTCTTGGTCTGCAGGTTAACTCAGTGTGAAATTATATGGTGTGAGACCTTCCTTTATTTAGAAGGGAGTACTGTTTGAAATGCATTGCCTATGCAAAGCAAGCATTTTTGACTGAACAAATCAATAATACTGATATTAAAGTATTTGCAGAGAGTAGGGTCTAGTGCCCCAAAATTCAGGCTCTGTGCTCTTTGCTGTTTAATTTTTATAGCTGTTTGAGAGGTAGCCTTTATTTTCAAACATGAAGGTAGAGAGAGTGGGGAACACTTCTCTCGCTAGCAAAATATGTGCTATCTTTTGGAGTGCAGTGAAGACTGGAAGTATTATAAAAAATTTACAAGTGGTTTCTTTTCAGAGGAGTGTTTTATGCAGTCTTAATTCTTTTGAGTACCTGCAAGATACCAGCATTCACTGTGTGAAGTTGGTTTTCTAATAAAACCTTTCCTTTGGCAGAGAAGTGCAGTTGTCTGCTGGCACTGAAACCCAAGGGTTTGCTGTGTTCTGTAGGGTTCCACTGTCCCTCACCTGTTGGTTTACAAGGAAAACACTAATTAAATGTTAATAGTTAGGATTGGGATTAAATCACTGATTCTGCAGAACAGAAACTATTCAGACTTGTCCATTGCTTGTAGGTAGTTAATAAACAATACACCTTTATTGTTGTACCATGAACAATAATGATAGTTCCTTTGACATCTCTTCATGTGTTCACCTGTCTCTAAGGACCTGGGTCCTCTTGGACAAAGGGATCTTACTGCAATTAGTTTGGCATGGCTGTTGGTGGCATCAGCATTGTGGCTGGGAATGAAAACATGTATCTATAAAACTAGGAAAGGCGAATATGCAACAGTATTGATTGTCAAAAATAGAATTAATTCAGTATTTCTTTCTAAAAAAAACATTTATTAGAGTGATAATGTGTAAAGTATTGATAACATTTTGAAATCTGAAATGTACCTTTTACATATGACTGTTTGTAGCTCACTGCAGATAAATCAAAATTCAACAAATCTATTGAGAAGGCAAAATGCCCTTTAGGAATATTTTTAGTGTATTTAGTAAGGGGATCATTGCTGTTCTTTAGGTTCTGAATATCAGGTTGTAAAGAGATAACATTACATTGTTTCTGCTTTCTTAATTTTTCTCCTTTTTGTGTTAAAATAGAAGCTCCAGGGTATTTCACTTTGGAAATTTTTTTTCTATCCAAATGCTTTTAGCTGGCATGAATATTTTTGCTTAGTGGCTAATAAGAATATATAGGAAAGAAATTCAATTTGCAAGCCTTATTGCTATTTCTATAATGTCTTTTCTTTAGCTCTCTTTTTGGGTATGCAGTATTAAGTTCTGGTTTGTGGAAATTGAAGCTGTGGAATACGAAGCAGGATTTTCAGTTAAAATCACCATTATCTTGATGGTGTTTTTAGCAAGCTGCCGCTGGACTATTTCTGGACGTGTTGAAGTAAAGCCATGTGTTTTCTGGGAGCTCTTTTTCAGACATGAGCCCCCACACCTGGGTGCATTCCTGCTCAGCTGGGATTTTTGCATGTGTCCCATGTCCTTTTCTGTCAGAAATGCAGTACTTTGCTGTCAGTTCTAAATTAACAAGAAGGGAGGGGAAACAACAGGACTTGGAGTAGCTGTAGCAGAGACTTAAAGTCTAGTACTCACATGGGAAGGCAAAAGGAGTGTGTCCATTGTACTGTAGGTGCCCTGAAAGCACAATAGCCCCTGAATATTAATTTGTGTGATGGGGGAGAATGTGTTTTACTGTTAAATATGTCTTTGCCAGCCCGCTCAGTACCTTGTCATCAATACAAGCTGCATTTCCAGACTGTTTGCTCCTCTAGCATTTCGAGTCCCCTCGCCACCCTCAGCCTGACCTCTCAAGGTCCATCCTGTCTGCCTCCAAATCCTGCTCTGGGGAATCCTGCCTTGCCCCAGGCCCTCATACACATCCCCAGGGAATTAGCACCAGCTGTCTGGCTCCTCTGTGTGACAGTGGGAGCCAGAGGCAAAGTGGGAACTGGTTGGAGCTGTGGCCCTGCCTGCCAGTGTGTTATCATTCACTGATGTGAACACACTTAACATTGTGAGGCAGTAGCTATGTACTTTCTGACTACGGCTGCAAGCCAGTGCTTGAATTTAAGGTAAATACTATTTATGAAGGAATTCTCTGCAAGATTCAGAGCAGAAAAACCCCATTGCCTTATATTGAGGTGGATACACTAGTTCTGACCTCATCTATTTATTTTTAGTACCAAGGAGATGTTTAGTAAGAACTATGTGAGCAAACGAAGAAGCCAGTGCATTGCTTATCAGCAAGGAACTCAGCAGCCATGCACCAACTAGGTAGTCTAATGCAGCAGTTCTGGTAGTTATGTGGCACATAATCTAAAGAGGATGTTACTGGGCTTGAAGTGAATTGTGTTAGGGCTGATAAATCCAGAGCAACAGTGTATTTCCTGAATTAGTTTCCCAATCTACATGTATTGCTTCCTTTAAATTCTGAAACTCTCTGGTCTATCGGGTATCATGGATTATTGCAACAAGAGTCCCAAAATATTGAATTTTTAGCGTGTGGGTGACTATGTTTAGTTAGTTAGATGTTTTTGTTGTTATATTCTGAAATGCTCTAAATTAATTTTGTTTGTTGTTATTGTTGCAAAATGTCTGTAATATATATAGGGATGTATACTTTGATGCATACTGTGTGAGTGTTTCAGCTCCGACTGCATATCCAAAACCTTTTAAAAGGAAATCTCAATGAGCCCCATGGGACAAAGTAAATTATTACATGTGGTGAACTCTTAAGTCATAGACCAAGGTCATGGCAGTGAGAGTGTATTTCAAAAAGGTTTTATCTGTGCTTGGAAAGCAAATGAAATCTCTCATCATTAACTTTAGAATTATAGTTATAAGAGGATTTTCACTAAAGGTGAAAGATCAAGTTCATGGCGGACATAATGGAGTCTGAAAAGTTATTTCAGAGACATAATACTGGGGCATGAAACATTCACTGAGGTTTTCACATTATTGATGGAGAATTTACAACCTCTAATCCACACACAGAAGATCAGAATGGTTGTAATTATTGCTATCTATTGTGGGTTTATTTCATCCTTTTTAAATGAGGGGGGGAAAAAAGGACTTTTTTTTTTTCTTTCTTTTGGATTCTGGAAAAATTTCCTAGCTTTTCAGCTGTGTCAGCCTGTCACAGCACACAGGCTACTTTCCTCAGATAAAAACAATAATCCTGCTATAGGAAGATCACTTAATAAACCTGATACATGATATTAATGAATCCATCAAAGCACATGTACTGGCAGTGATATGATCCCTCTCCTTATTTGTTGGTAGTCCACATAAACCAGAGAGAACAAATGTTGAAGGGAAACAGGGCAGAAAAGTGTAATTAGAACTAAGGGTTTTATTGACCCAAGTTTTTGTCCCATCAGTGGAAATGGGTATTCATTTGTCTGTTTATTCAGCAGACTTCTGTGTTTTGCTGGACTGCATGTGTACATGCGTGCCTTTCAGTGGTACCAGTGAGCAGTAGAAACCTGCTCAAGAGTCTGAACTCTGTCCCTGCGTCCTGGGAATGGGTTTGCAAATGTCCCTGCCAATAACAGCACTCACTTCCTCACAGAGTTTACAGTGCTCAATCTGTCTGCCTATAGAAGTGTTGAAATTTGCCAGTGATGTGCTTAATTTGAAAATACAGTATTAAATTAATCATCACCAAAAATGAATCCCCTTGTATTTGGGCTTTCTCTGTCATGAAGGTTTTTACATTCACAGGAAAGTTTCAGGTGTTTTGGTTTGATTCAGAAGAATCTGTTTAGTCCTGGTTTAACCCAGAAATGAAATGGCATAAAAATTTGAAGTTTTGGTCTTTTGTTTTCTTAAATCCTTCCATCTATTTTAAGAGGTTTTGTTAAAAGGTGTGTTTGTTCCCCAAATTAAAACTACAGATAACAGGTACATATTTTTGGCAAGTGATATTTTAATTTTTTTTAAAAAAAAGAAGGTATAAACTAATTCTACAGTAAGATGATTTTATAACTGGAACTACAGAAAGACAGCCCTAAGAGTGGCAGTTGGGTTGTATTAGTACTTAAGCAAAATACTTTGTTTCAAAGTGAATCTGGGTTTAGGAAAACCTTTTGTATATTTGATACATAGGATTTCTGAAAGTCTTTTAAGAGGAACCATAAAATGGATTGATAAGTTGCCTGTAATTAGAGAAAAGACAACATTAAAATTGGATGTAAAATCTCAGTTCTGATCTGTGCATTTGTTTTATGCTTCAGTTTTAAAATTACATGATCATGCAATTTAGAAAATTTATCCTATAACGTTTTTTGCTGTGATGTTAATGTTATATACTCAATCTCAAAAATATTTGCTGTACTTTCATTATCCAAGTGGCCCAGAATATTGAATGAGACATTCTATAGGTTGTGATCTCTAAGGTGTCTATTTTAATGATTTAGTCAATACCTTTTCTCTTCAACTAGCAGTGCAATCTCTCGTGTACGGTTGTGAGGCATTTCTGTTTCTAAGCATAGTCACAAATGTCTGTGACCTATTGGTGCCGGAACATTTCTACTGTTCGTACCTCCCGTGTCCATGACTTCTGCATGGATTGCTTCTCTGCAATTTATGATCTGAGAAACTCAGAACAATAGATATTGCTTGTAAGTATGAAATACACAGAAAAATACACAGCATTGTAAAGTGCTGTCCTCAAATCCCTTCTGAAAATGAATCACTCCAGGGCATCTCTGCTTCATAAGGGGTCTGCTGTCATGACCCTTTGAGTAGCAAATGCATCTGTTGCTACCTTTGGTTTTTCAAACCTTCCTTGAATTCCCAGCAGATAAAACTCAGAGTTTTATCTTATCTGCTGCAGATAACAACAAAATGCCTACCTTGTAAGCTTGATTTCTTTGTTTCAGCTGATTCCTTAGCATTTCTTTTTCAGTTTTCTTGAAATTTGGAGTATTATGTCAAAATTAGTTCAGTTTTGTGGGTAACAATTTCTCTCTTTTACATATATACTAATTCGGATAGTAGTCTCTGCACTAGTTCTGTTTTACTTTGTTTTATAAAAATATGAAATCCTAGAACAAAATGGTCCTTTAAAACTCAGGTTCTCCGTGAGTCTGACATCTGTGCTCTCTCCGAGTTGTGATCAGTGTTCAGATGTGTGTGTTTGTCTTTCAAATGTGTAAAATTTTTCTCACTGTCTAAGCAGTATAGTTATGCTTACCACCCTCCAGTTCTTCCCCACTTCAGTATTTTTGCATAATATAAGTCATTGTGCCCATCGTGGAAGGATTCTGTCATATCTCTTAAGTGATGGCACTGATTTTAATTTCCCTCCTCTTTCAAATCATCAGCCACTTGCAGCCTTTTTTTGTCATCTTCCTTACTGGTATAAAACTCTAGTGTAGATCTGTAATCCATTGGGTTTCCCTGACTGGCTGGTCTTAATAGCAGTCAGTGCTTCCAGCTTGCAAGAGATTTTTTTACTCAGACAAATCACTTGTCATGCTAAGTTATCATATGCTATCTTGTGAGGTAAATGGCTCATTTAGGAACACTTCCAGCAGGCTACATTCATTGTTTCTTTATCAACTTGTGGGGTTTTTGTTTGGTTTGTGAGTGGTAGGAGCCAAGCGTGTCCTTTCATACTCTAATAGTATTTTGCAACCTAATGAAGATCTGTCACACAAGCAGATTTTAAAGAGATTTCCTGTCTATCAGGCTTCAAGTTCCTTCTACATTGTGTCATGCAAGGCAATGGAAAATTTCATTTTGTCAGGTTATTTCCTTCTGTAGAGCATATTGTAATATGCTGAGACTTTATTCTGAGCCATCTCACTTCTTAGATGTTTTTACAAAACTAGAAATACTTGAATTCAGTTTTCCTTCTAATTAGCACATGCCAGCTGCTACCAGCAGAAGAACACCTGTGCTGCTAGTTAGGGTACCTGGAAACTTGGGCATGATTCTTCTCCTTTATCCTGGTGTAAATCAGATGTTCTTTTGTTGAAATCAGAGCAGGGTCAGTGTAGGTAAGAGTCACAAACGAAAAATGGGTCTATATGGTTTGTAGTAGGTGGATTCCAGATGGAGTAATTCGTCTTAAGTGGTGTCCTTATGCATAAATAGTAAGTGGATACATAAATAAGTAGAGTACTGCATTTTTGTCCGCTGTATTCTCATGTTAATTACTGTCCTTTTGAAAATATTGTCTATGTTTTAAATAAATGAAACTGCCTGTAAATTTAAAGTACAGAAGTAATAACAAGTATTGGTATTGTTCATGTTGTACATGCTTCTAAAGATGGTGCTGTATTTGTGGGTTAAGTTTATGTCATTATCTTGAAGTTAGAGTAATCGTACTTATCTCTAGCAAATGTGATAGTCAGGAAACATCACTAGGCTTTCCCTCTACTATCTCCTTATGCAGCTATTAGAGTAGCATAAATTCTTTTTATTAGCTGTCAAACTGTTCAGTTACAAGATAAGAAACAGAGCTGTGCTCAGTGGAGGAAGCATGTCATTCTTCCATCTACATTCAGAAGCCTGTTTCCTCCAGCTTTCATTGGAGGCAAAGGCAGCCTCCAAAACCCAGGAGAATTTAACCAAAGTGGTTTATGGATGTTTTTTCCTAGGTCTGTTCATGCAGATAGAAATGAAAGACAGAAATAAAATACCTAAATTATCAAGAACTGCGTATTATACATATAGTCAGCAGTAAACTATAGAGCTATACTGTTAAATGCCCTAGACTGGGAAAGAGGAAAGGAAATGCAGCAGTTGTATATACAGCCTTTCATATATGCGTGTCGAAACTGGAAATCCTAGTTAGTTGAATTTAGTACTTGAACAGGATTAATGGGTCTGCAGTGAGATCAGTGCGTGAACTATATACCATTTGGAATATTATTCGTTAACCTTTTTTTTGGTTAGATGGTCTAGATTCTTGGAGTTACAGATACTGTTCATGGTAGTGTTGCTAATCTCCAAAATGGCTCTTCCTCTCTCTATTTCACTGTAATGGCAGATAAATGGGAGCTACTTCATTTTATTTCCAAATTAGAAGTGTTAACATGGGTTTTGTTAGAAGGCCTTTTTTCTCTGGAGTTTGCTTCCATATTTGATTTGGGTATCTTGGGTATCTTTATGGGTATCTTGGCATTCCCACCATGCTACGGTGCTTTCTGCTTCCAGATGTCGAGCTTTTGGTGAATGGCTGTGGTGGGGTTTATTTACTATTAGAAAACCCCACTGAATAGCTGTAATTTTGCAATAGATGGTACAAGGCAGCATTAGCTACCAGTGTTTGGATACCCACAGAACATAAATAAATACTTTGAGTATTATACTTACTTGCTGTTGGAGTCATGGTGATGGCATATGACTTTGAAAATAAGTCTGCAATACCTATGTCCAGGCTGTAACTGTAGTATTTAAGACAATCCTACAAAAATGTGCTTTTAGACACTGAGAAATATTTCAGAACGTGTTTCTATGTAATTTGTATTTTTCTATCTTTACTATGTAGAATAAGTGTGAGATTTGTTTGCTTTTTGTTTATTTTCTGTGTATTTTTGTGGAGTAGATATTATGTATTCTTTGTGTTGTCCTGGTGCTGCCAGTGTTTTAGAATTTAATTATTTGGACTAATCCACATTCACTCTAACAACACACCTGCTTGGTGAGAAAGCAAAGAATATTTTGCTTGTTTCATAGTCAGGAAGATATTGCATAGCATTTTTCTGAATATCTCAGAAGTATGCTGAATTTTTCAGCAGGGTTTTACCATTGACATGATGCAACTAAAGCTAGTGGTGCACAGGTTCTTACTGGTCCAGCTATTACAATGCATTAGGAAATGGCTAAAGTACTTTGGGGTAACTTTTTAGTATCATTTCTCCCAGTGGAAGGGGAATGTTGTGGCTGAAAGAAAACAGAATAGCTGTGGTGTGAGAAATATGAAGATAAAGACAGTAGGATGCTCTGTAACAGCAGGATCCCTAGTGAAGTCTAGCACATAATTTTCAAACTGTTTTTGTCTATAGCACTTACTAAAGGTTTTCTTTGGAAGCTGGTGTGGTATGAGAAGTTATTCAGAGCTTTCTCCATAGCTTTGTTCTGAACACTTTGAAAATATCTTGAAATGAGTCAGAGTTAAATCTAAGGGCCTGCCCTTAGAAAAGCATTAGAATCTGGCTTCTTGTAGTCTCCATTCTTTTTAGCCTGCTACTGCCAATGGAAGGGAAGGAAAGGGGTGGTAGCTGATTTGAAGCAAAAAGGACACCTACACAGAAGTGATTTCTTCCTTATTGCTATTATGTGCCACCCCTGGGTTTTAAAAATGATGCTGCTTGGAAGTAGATGGCTTGGATAATGTTCGTAGCATGGGTGTGCTTCCTGCCCTCAGAAAAATACACGAGACTTTTATTTCTTCCAGATTTGAGTGTCTTGTTTTTTTTCTGTTGCCAAGTAAGTCACTAAGTGTCCAGTGGGAACACTTAGGAGACAGGAGCTCTGCTGTAGGGAGGATGAAGGAACATCAGTGTAGGAAGAGCCTTCCATGGGGCTGCCTGCAACAGTCCTTGTCCATCTGCCAGCAGCATGTTTGATGTAACCTGTAGGATGGGAGTCTGATGGTTGTGGCAAAAACCCGGGTAACCTCTGATGGTGAGAGAGCCTGGCCTTGGAGTTAAATCTTACTTTCTCTGTGTTTGCAGCCCGTTTGCCCTCTATGGGCTCAGCACGTTGTGAACTGCCCAGTGTCTGAGCCCAGAGCAGCCAGTCAGGCACTCAGATGAATGTATTCCAGTTGTCAGAGGGTTGTGCTTCAGGGTTAACACTGCTGGCAGCTAAAACATATGAATCAGTAAAAAAGAAAAAAAGATTGGGTGTGTTGGGATTAATTTTTTTATAGACTTTTTAAAACATTGTTTGATCATGCAGCGTGTTCACCTTTCAAAAAAATCTTCATTAAATCCACCTATTCCTTACAGTTTTTTTGGTTGTTTTGGTTTGGTTTGAACTTCTGTTTGCTTTTGTTGCATGCTCTTTCTTGGATTATCATTCATTAGCTTCTCCAAAGAGATTAATAGTTCTTTAAAACAGGGTCATGTGTATTCTTGTGTTCTGTGTGAAAGTGGTGCTGAAGAGCAGAGAAGCCACAGGATCCCCATAGAAATTTGAAGACAATTTTGATACTCTAGTCCACTCAAAAATCTGGTGATACTGTAATGTTTTTTCCCTTGCCAGGACCCTCCTTGCCTGGTGTCATTTCTTGAGCTCTCCTGGGATGAGATTAGTCTAAAACAACAAAGTAGCCAGATGTCTGGTTCTGAGAGAGTCCCAGAGGCCAGGGTATGGTAGGCAACAGTAATCGCTGGGGGCTGAAGATCAAAGATACCTGAGAATTACTTATGGGCACATAATATGTGTCATTCCAATTATTAACAGTCTGAGAAAATTTGTATCCCTAATTAACCCTTTTGTTGGTTAAATTTTCTTGCCAATACAGTCCTGTCTGTAGTAACTATTTGTTCTTTTTCTTACTGTTACATTAGTACAAATTAGTTAAAAAAAATTGCAATACTCTCATAGTAGCAAATGTTAGATACTTTTTATCATGGACATTTCTAAATGTCAGAAGGTAGCATGATTTCTTTTTGTTTACTGTGCCATCCCTTGGGCTGGTGTCATTCCTATCCAGAAATACATTAAGAAGAATAGTTGACTTTTCAGGCTAGTGGTTTTAGTTCATTGCTTCCTAATCTAAAATAAATTAATATCTCATTCCAGAGATAGGATGTCTGCATATCACTGCTTTTCCTCATCTTAGTGTTTCTAATTAACTGCTAATTAATATTTTTAGTGAGAATGCCTTTTTGTTATACATTCTTAAATAAACTAAGAATGTAAGTGCTGACTCTGAATTCTTGTAGTGCTTTGGGAATGAGTGGTTCCTGGAGAGGGAGCAAAAGCTGACTGCAGCCTTCTGTGCTTTTTCTTTTTATTTTAACCTCAGATGGAAATAGCAAGGTTGTGAATGGAATATCTATTTTACTAAATAATAACATTCTGTGCTGTTGTAGTATTGAAGGCTTAGCAAATTTTTCTAACTTTTGAATCATATGCTATAGTTATCAGAGATACCTGTTGTTTGTTATAATCACAGCAATTTCACTTTCTGTAGCATGATAGAATATTATGTGTGGTCAATACTGCATGTTTATGTTTGATGGGCAAGGTGAGTTTCTGGTCACACTAAATTTATTTGCAATTTATTGTCTTTGTTACATGTTTTAAACAATTCTAACAGGCATTTTTGAGTGACTAGTGAGTGAGAAAAGATCCCTGGAGTGATTTAAAGGATTGAATTGATTCATCTGTTTCAGTCTTTACACTCTAACTTCAAGACATTTTATTTGAGTTAGAAACCCCCAAAGCTGACCTGCCTGAAAGTCTGTTGTGGTTTTTACACTTTTGTCACAGGTATACCTGCTGTCTCCATTTTCCAACACAGCCAGGACTGCTGCTCTATTGTCCCCACTCCTGTTCAGCTGCACATCTCATCAGTCTTGCTCTACCCAAGAGCCTTTTTTTAAACAAATCAGCATCTAAAGAAATGTAAGAGCCAATCTTTCTGGTGAAACAGGGCTATTTAACCCGTGGCTGTCAGCAGGTATAGCCAGTCATTTCATAAAACTTTTAATGAAGTTCATAATATTAGTAGGATAGAGACAGGTACTGTGCTTTTCAGAGGTGTAAGGGAAAAAGAAACTGCATAGGAGTGGTTCACAGGCAGTAGCTGTTTCACATATGGATGGTGGCATCCTGGATTTTGGATCATTTTTTGCCATTCGTGTGCCATAATCCAGGCACAAGCACTGGCTATCCTGACATAAAAAAATGAGTTGTGTTTTTTTTAATATTTCAGTTCTGTTTTGTACCCTTGTGGGTTATTCTTCTCCTTCAGTTTGGGAGGCATTGCAGCAGTTTTAGTTGTCTGCACTGCTCTCTTGAAAGTCATGGTCAAAACTGGAATAGGTACTATCCAAGTGTCTATGAAGTTGTGTCTGCAGAGGCCAGTATGACCTTCTTTTGAATTACTTCCCAGGAGGCTGTGGAATCCCTAGCTGAGGCTTTTGGAGAGCCCTACCAGATGGATTTGCAATGTTATCTGAAACAGAAATGCCTCTTACTTCATTCTCTTGTTTTCTGCCTAGAGCTCTTGGAAGCCACTCCACAGCTACTGCTGACAAGCAAGAATGTAAAATTAAAAGAAAGATACATATATTTTGATCACTAGTACCACCTCTCTGGTTTAGATAACTGAATCAGAGGTGAGTGTTGTGGGAGAATCAAATGCAGTGCAAAAGCACTGCAGAACTTCTCCCTGATAGATGCCAGTGACTTTTTATTTTTAGACCTGAAATTACAAGACACTAGTTTTTCTTAAGGCAGTAAGTGGAGTTTGAAACTGGTGAAATTATTGGTATCTTCTACAATTAGATTTTTCCCGAGCTTCTTGTTTGTGTAGCAAATTTCTGTACTATGAAATGTCATAAGGACCTGTAAAACAGTTCTTTACTTCAATTTACAGAAAAATATGCTTTAGAGCAATATAGGTGCTTGAGAAGACTCAGAACCAGGTGTAAATACCATATACAAGTGTATTGGGTCTGCTTGGCGAAGGTCGGGAGCTACGGAGGTGAATTCTGAGAGAAGCTGCTGGAAGTTTCCCCTGTGTCTGATGGAACCAATGCCAGCCAGCTCCAAGATGTACCATCTGCTGGCCAAGTCCAAGCCCAAAAGCAGTGGTGGTAGTGCCTCTGGGATAATGTATTTAAGGAGAGGAAAGAGTTGCTGCACAAAAGCAGCTGGGAGAGAGGAATGAGAATATGTGAAGGAGTGAGATCTGCAGACACTCAGGCCAGTGAAGAAGGAGGGGGAGAAGGTGCTCCAGGTGCCAGAGATTCCCCTGCAACCCCTGAAGACCATGGTGAGGCAGCTGTGGCCCTCAGCAGTGGAGGTCTGTGGTGGAGCAGTGATCCATTCATAGCCCCTGTAGGACCCTACAGTGGAGCAGGTGGATATCCAAAGGAGGTTGTGACCCAGCGGGAAGCCTGGAGCAGGTTCCTGGCAGGACCTGTGGACTCATGGAGAGAGGAGCCCATTCTGGACCAGGTTTGCTGCCAGGACTTGTGACCCTGTGGGGGACCCACACTGGAGTAGCCTGTTCCTGAAGGACCACACCCATGCAAGAGCAGGGGAAGAGTGTGAGGTGGTAGAAGTAACATGTGATGAACTAACTGCAAGCCCTGTTCCTCGTCCCTGTGCACCTCTGGTGGGGAAGAGGTAGAGAATTCAGGGGTAAAATTAAGCTGGAAAGAAAGGAGGTGTGAGGAGAAAGCATTTTTAAGACTTATTTTAATTTCTTGTTATCCTACTCTGATTTAATTGGTAATAAATTAAATTGATTTTTTTTTCTCAGAGTCAGGTCTGTTTTGCCTCTGATGGTAATTGGTGAGTGGTCTCTCCCTGTCCTGATCTCAACCTACCAGCACTGCATTGTGTTTTTCTCTGCTATGTCCTGCAGAGGAGGAGAGATAGAGCAGCTTTTGTACGACCCTGGCATCCAGCCAAGGTCAAGCCACCACAACAAGCTGAATAAATTTGAGTACGTTAAGGTGTTATATTGTGTATTAATTAATATTGCTTCATTCTGGGTACTTCTGTTACAAGAGTGTCTTTATGAATTTGAAATAACTTTTTGTGAACGAAAAAAAACCGTAGGAACTAACAAGACTGCCCTCTGCAAGTCTTTGGGAAGAGTATTCTCTAGTTAGGGCTGATGGGCATCTAGGGATGACAGGGATTGTTCTGCTGGTACAGCTACACATGGAAGAAAATAGTTATCTGTATCACTAATGTCCTCCTCTCTGGTATTTGAGAATAAAGCCGTGTTCTGTGAAAGAGCAAGGGCTGTACAAGCCGTCAGGAAGAGTAAGTGTTGTAAAAGGAAAGAAAATTGTAGTTGAATTGAAGGATAAATTATGAAGGAAATTGAAATACGTCATCCACATGGACCAACTAGCTTGTTACTTCAAGGAAATATGTGGGTGCTTTATAGTTGTGTCATCATATGGAATGTATTTTAAACAAACTGTACATTTTCCTCCATACTGCAACTTTTACATTTAGTAATTTTAGTAGTGTCCACTGTTTTAAACAGCCCATCACAACGAAAGCTGTATATGAAGCTTAAGTCACAGCTTCTCTTTACTTACCCGAGCCATTACAGTGTTCTGACCTTGGGCTGTGCAAAATATTAAAAAAAAAATCTCTTATTGACTTAATTGAGACATGGAACTGATCATGTAATGAAATAAATAGAAAAATCTGTAGTTCCATTCACATGTTCCACTCACAACATTGGAATTCACAGGAGGAGGAATGTAACTCACATTGTAGCTTTCTGCAAAGTGTCTGTACGTGGCAGCACATTGTAACACATCTGTAAACACAAAGTGTTCACCACCGCCAAGGAAAGCTGCTTGATGACTTCATCCTACTCAAATTGTTGGTAGAGAATTCTTGATGTTGAATATCTGGTTTTCCAGCTTGCCAGGTGCAACTTGCTGTTGCAAACTTTCTAATAAGTTTTTACCTCTAATTCAGAGAAGAAAGGAAATGAATTGGAACAAACTCCAGAGAGCTATGAGTGTTCAAAAGATTTTTCTTACATTCTCTTGTAATTAAAATTGTCAGCTCCTTTTCCTGGTTTTGGATAACCAAAGTAATTTATATTTAGAGATGTTGAAGGTGAAGAGCTGTATTTAGTGTTCCAAGTGCTATTCAGTTTTATGCCAACAATGATGGTAATTGGTTTGGGGGGCACAGGAGGTAATGGAAGGATCAGGAGATAGTTGACAGAGCTCTTCATCTCTGAATTGCAGATCCTAGAAATCCAAATCAAGTCACAGTAATATGTGAGCTTGTGGCTGTGTAAGTAGACTCTTGACTATATTAAACTACTTTGCAAACCCCCAGGTTATCCTGGTGTTTTATTTGTGACCCTGTGACCCAGCATAAATTCAGCACAAGGGGCTTTTAACTGTGTCCCCTTCCCAGTTCAGAGGGACATGCTGCTGTCATTTTATGACTGTGGTAGTAGAAAAAATTGTTTATGTTGTGAAAATTAATTGCTAATAAGCAAACATTTTTAAAATGTGACACAATTTTCATAACGTATACTTTTTGTTACCATTATGTATTCAAGGAATAGTAAAAGATAGAGCTTGTGTAAGAGTTGCTTTCTGAAAAATTTAAATTCTCTGTTAATGTTATTTTATGTGGTGTTTCTCTGACAGGCTATTGTGATGTGGATTATTATGCATAACACTTCTTTGTGTACTGATAATCTAACAATGAAGCATTTAAAATAAGAGACAGAATTGCTTTTGAATATTTCCTTCTTGGAGAGGGCTAGATAAATGAAAATTAATGAGGTTAGGGAAATTCTGCTTCACAAGTGATCAAGTAAATCAGGCTTTGCACAGTCTCCAAAACATTATTTTAGCGAGACTGTATTACATTTCTGTTGTGCCTTCCATTGTTAAGGATAATTAGAGAATATATGTGTTTTAATGAGAATAAAAGTTATATTGGAACCAAGAGCTTTTCTCCTAGTAGCTTTGAAATTGTCTTGTATAATATGAAGAAAATACTGTCTTTTACTGGCAAGTGTGTTTATTATTCTTCTTGTTAAGCACCTGAAATTGTACAATCAACACATATACAGGAAACAAAAGGGTTTATAAGAGAACTGCATTGAAATACACTACTAATAAATACAAACTTTTTTTTAGGGCTCAATAGAGGGAACATGCAAATTAGTATTCTGAATTATAGTTTGCTACCTGAAGCGTTTGCAATGTGGGAATATTTTTTAGGTATTAAGAAGTGTTAGCTGGTAAGAGTAAGTAGTACAATTCTAAGCCTTCTTTAAATTGGACAGTTTTGTAGATCTTGCATCTGAAACCAGCATTATAGTGATTCTTGAAACTATCTAATATGAAACTTTCTAATAGCTGAAACCTTGTCATGGGTTTTATTCCTTAATCAGCAGCTGTGTCCTGTGTCGTGGCAGGCCTTGTACCAAAGATTGTGGAATAGCTTTGCTGCTGAAAATCCTCCAGCATTGCAAACCCCAGCAAGAATAAGGAAGTAAAAAGCAACCTAGATAGGTTTCCTTGGATGGCACGGCACAGAAATAACAAAGGCATGTGGCTGCCTTTTTGTTTTTTCCTGCTCTTTCTTTCAGGGAAGAATCTAGAGAATAGGTAGGGCTGAAAGGTGCACATGGAGAGCAGTGCTTTGTATTCGAAATCTTGTTTCAAGATCTAGACCCTGCTGGCAGCAGCAGTAGGTCCTGTTACAAACCCTAGACTTTCCAGAAGTTAAAAGGCAGGGAGCGAATCTGCTGGAAATGACACGGCAAGGCACATTCCAATAGTAAATAAGGATGTGCAGCAGGCGCATTAAGCAGACGTGGAAAATGGACGTGTGTCTTTTGTGGGAAGGTAATTGGGCTTGGGGGCTTGGCAGGAGCTGGATCAGCCGAGGTGGGAGCGACTGCCACAGGTTGATGGGCAGGTGATCCGGCAGCCTCCGCCCGGGCTGCGCAGGAGGGCTGCCTAATATGCTGTGTGCCCTAAGGGCCTGGGGGAACACAGTTGGATTATTATGTTAATGCCTGAGCCTGCTGCCCTCTTCCTATCCCAGCTGGGCTCCCTGTTGTTAGGAACTGCTTTGCTCTGACAGTGGAGTAATATACTTCATGATTGAAAGGGCAAAGGGGCTCGCAAGAAAAAAGAGCAGGCCTGCACAGATATGTAAATGAAGGGGGGAAGGCTGTAGGAGGGTTTGCGTGTAGGTGTGGGTAGAAAGTTTATTAGGAAATGAGTAATATAAATCTGCTAATTGAATTGTTATTTACAAGTCCCATTTCCTGATTTGTTTCTTTGTGCAGTACCCCCCCTAATGCTGATGTACAGTGAATTTGAAGTGCTTACCAAAGCAGGCACTTAGGTTGATTTATGTTAAACCGAGGTGCTATAATACACTGGTACCAGTGTACAATGCTGACAATGGTGTATTTTTCAGGACTTTGATTACTGTTTCATGCTCTGCCACTATATTGCTATGCTACAGCTTATAGCGGTGATATGATTCTTTTATATATTGTAGATAAGTATATCACTCTGAATTTTGTGGATACTTCCACGAGATAGATACAGACTACAAGAATATATTTGTTATGATGTTGGAGCAAATTGAACTTTGATTCAACAAGATGATGACAATGTTGTGATATTTTTGAGGTCTTTCCTGCAGTACAATTGCCTGAACTGGGTTTTAGAATAAATGTATGTGAGAGAGGAAAATCTGTTCCATAAACAGATAGGGGTTTTTTTGATGTTTGCTTGGTTGTTTTTTATCTTATGATGATGATATGACCTGATATACTGAATCTTTCTCTGCCTTTTATCAAGCTTCTATCAGAGGCAAAACTTGACTCAAAATACCATTAAGACGTGATTTCTAACGTGCTTATTTGTCTACTTTATACCCCAAAATACTGATCACAGACTAGTCAAAGAAACTGCTGTTAACATGAATTAAACTTTTTTAAATGAGAGCTATTTTTACAAAATGCAGCTGATGTGTCAGATATAAAGTTGTCTGATAGATGAGTTGCTTTTTTTGTATATTTAACTGGTACTTGGTCATTGTTGAACATGTGATTTCTGATTGCTTCTAGTGTATAAGATGACTTTTTCTACTATTCACGCCTGCATTTCCCAATTCTGCTCCTTATCTTTGTCTTCACATTATTGCTGCTCTGTGTTGCTATTAAGAAGATGTGTCTCTCTTGCCATCAGCACCTCCTGCTGTGCAGAAAATTTGGGAGCTCTCGCACTTTTGACCTGGTAGTTGTGAATGTACTTCTTATACAGTATTGCCCACTTAAGTATCATGGGGCATCTTATGTTACTGAAGTACTATGAAAAAGAACTCTGGGTCTAGGCTGCTTCTGCACATTTAGTTTGGTCAGACTGAGGAGAATACAGAATGTTCTGGGCATGGTAGGGATGATTTTCCATCTATAACCTTGCCTTCTTGGGTGCCTGTGATGAATAGCCATCACAGAACAGGTAGCAGCAGTACCTGTGTTCTGCTGCAGCTGTTGTACTTAACACAAAATTATTGATTTCTTTGTCAAGTTTTCCATGGAGTTTTCTGCAGGCAAGTCAGAATGTGTTGTCCCTGTCTCTACGGTTTATTACTAAGGTGAGAAGATACTTTGAATCACAAAAGTGCTGGAAAACTTGGGCTACAAGCTACCTCAAATTGGGAATGTTTCCTTTTTTTTTTTTTTTTTTTAAATTCTCCCTGAATATGCAGTCATAGAAATGATTCCACTTTCTTTCAGGAAAATGTGTTTGTGAACATTTAGTTTCAGGTCAGGTTAACCTGGATCAGTTTAGCAAACAAATAATTTTCACGTGGTCCACATTTCTCAGTGTAACTTAGATGCTTCCTGTTTCTGTTTCTTTTGGTAAACTGATCTCTCTGTATCATGAGAATTTAATAATAGTGCTGCATTGTGGGCCAGCTTAAAAGCTTTATGTGGCAATAATCACAGACAGAGGCCATCTTCCTCTAGGCATGGGAGAAACTCAGCTGAAAGCAGCAAAATACTGGACTGAAACAGTTAAAAAAGAAAATTTCAAACATGGAGAAAAAGTGGTGATTCTAGAGACAAGGGGAACTGAGGTTTAAAGTACCTGTTTAAATACTGGGATATCCCTTATGCTGTTGTTTTTTTGGTTTTTTGTTTTTTTTTTTCTACTCAGCCAACTATGGATGTAAATGGAAAGTTCAGTGAATGCTGCCACAAGGTGCATATTCAATGTGATTGACAAACTTGTGACTTTTGGCAGTAAAACAAACTTTTGCATTTCCTGGTCTTGCAGCCAGCACAGCTTTTGGTGGTCCTTTGCTCTCCACAGACCATGAGTAAAAATCTGTACGTTAAATCTATAGGTTTTAATGTTTCCTCTACAGATTTTCTTTAGAGAAGTGATAGTTATATAGTGTCATGCCCCATTAGAATAAGGTAAAAGTAAGGAAGTAATAAAAATATCTCTAGTTGCTAGTGAGTTTTTACATATTTTACATATATGTGTACATAATAAATATGTACGTACATGAATGAAAATGCCAAAGAACAGTTTCAGCATTTCTGTAGTTGATGATGTACTCCTGGTGCTGGCCAAATAGCTGTGAAACCAAATCCCTGGATTTGATTGGCACTTGAGTATTAATACTTTCACTGTATGGAGGACTGGACCCCTCTACCTTACCCACTTTGGATTAGAGAGTGTAGCAGTCCACTTGGAATTTCAAGGTGGACATACTTCAGAAGAAGGGTGGTGGTAAATACCAATGTTGTAATTAGTTTGTTTTCAGAGAAAACAGCTTGGAACTTTGGTTGTTACTGATATACTGCTGAATTCCTTGGCATGTTTTGGGAATATGTAATATATAAAGATGCACTTCCTCTGTGTATGTGTAAGTTCTGGTTATATGAGTTGCTAATGTAAAGGATGAACATGGCTGAGCATCATTTGAAACAATGCTGTTGAATGCATCAAGATTGTTTCTTTTGAACCTTCAAGCAGTGGCTGTTATGTTGGTCTCTTTCATATAGCATGCAACTTTCCTTTCCCTTCGCTTTCTACTTCTGCCACAATATTGCAGCATGCAGAGGTTTGGCTGGGCACATAAAAAGAGAATTTCCAGTACCATACAATACTGGCTTAATGCAAACCTGATCTTTGGGCTAGCTCAAAAAAAAACAAACCAATAACCAAAAACCCAAACCAAAAAAATTGTACTTCTTTGAGATATGAACAGACATTTCATGATGAGATGAAAATCTTATCTTTTAGCTGTGACCTGTGACAGATTCTGATACAAGCTCCAGCCATCACGGTTCATGGATCTGTGCACAGGGCCACACTAATTGTTATTTTACAGAGCTGGTACTTCAACCAGCCTCCCTGTGCTATGACTTTCCCTTTCCTATCTCTGGGCATTGCACAACTAATAGTGAAGCGTTACTGGCGGTAATTGTGACAGTGACTTCTGTAACAATGGTATTCTGAGCTGGTTTTGATGGTATGGCATGGCAGTTTAAGTGTCTGGTCATGCTACTAACTGCCCAGAAAGCAATATGACAGTGGGATATTTATAGAAAAATACTGGTGCAGGCACAGCCTTACAGTTAATGCAAAGGGCACCTTTTAAAAAGTGGCCTTGTGCTTTCATTTCACTTCAACAGGGAAGTAATACTCTTTGGAGTTGTGGGATGCATTGTTTAACTAGACCTCTAATCATGTTATGGATGATGTGTCTCCAGGAGAATCAGGGGACGAGACCTTTAAGTGTTTTTATCACAGCTTAAGATCTCAGAAAATGTGAACTTAAATAAAAGTGTGTTTGGGAGGTTGTTATTGCTCTGTATCCTTTTGAGGATACCTTCCACAGAATTTTTTTTTTCAGAGAAAAAATCACTTATAGTTATGAAGTGTTTGACCATAAGAGAGAAACAAGTTGGCAGTACTTGTATACCTCCTTTCAGCTGAGCCTCCTTTATTAAATCATTGTTCAGCAGTCCATTTGTTCTGGTGTGAGAGCCAGTGTCTTCACTGCTGAGGTAATAAACCTGGAGTCTCTAAGACATGCATGATGTGCGTCAGATTTGTGGGTAGTTTTCATACCAAAGTGTCAGTGACTGGTTGGATTCTTTCCTTTTTGCCCTCTAGTCATGTTTCACAGGCCAAATGTATGGCTGCTTTGACTTGGACTTTACAGTATCTGGGTACAAAGGGGCAGTTACTTGTCTTCCCCTGCTTAGGAAAATGATGGAAATGAGGCTTTTCATCTGGGAAAAAAGACATGTGAAAAGTTTGGCTGTATGCCTTACCAGAAACTCGGAGCTTTCTGGCCTGTCAGAGCCATATGAAGTCTGCGGAGGAGTAGGTCAGATGCTAGAGCATGGTTTTTGTGTGCATACATACTGGTATTAAAAAGCGTGTGTTGTAATGAGCCGTGTCAGCTTTAAATCACCACTTGTGTGAATGTTTACACTGGCACTGGGCAGTAATCTTAATATTTGCATTTACAATTTTTAAGTAAAGGAGAGAAAAAGAGAAACTGCCTCTGTTTATTCATTTTGGTGTTCAAAAGTCCACTGTAGATGCTCGGGTCACTGCCTCATTGGTGTGTGCGATTCAGAATCCAACAGTGGAAGGCACTGTGTCTTATGAGTGTGATTTTGTCTTTTGAAGTGCAGCTGATGGGAGGATGGGAAAATTAGGCTACAGTCTCAGGGTACTGCTGGGCTTGGGGTATGGCTGGGCAAGCACTGTCACA